>VYZQ01035256.1:0-16066 GCA_013400655.1 Mystacornis crossleyi | reverse complement strand
AGCCAGGAAGGAGACATGATAGTCAGAGGTTGAATATTCAGAATATACTGAATGTAAATCCTCCTTGTGAACTCACTATATAATGTCCTGGCCCTAAGTAGCGTGAATCAATGGAAATTTTGCAACCAAGCTTCTGAAAGTCCAATTTGCTGTTTACCAACTCCTACTTTTTAATCCTACTTTTTCATTTCTACCTTTTTTTAAATGTCTGTGGTAGCCAAAAATTCATGACAAAATACAAGGAAACTGCAAAAACAAAATTTACATAGAAGTAAGCAGTGAGACACAAAACAAACAAAAAAATATTAAAAGTATAGCAGAAGAGTAAAGGAAATTCATAGTAATTAAGACATGTTATGAACTTTCAGCCATATGAGCCATCACTTATTTGCCAGAAATAAAACTGGAGGTGTGAGGAGGGAACATCAGACATTCATTTACTGTATGGTTTACCTATATTATTTTATAATGGTAAATGAGCTGTTAAATAAACATTCCAGGCATACTAAGTTCATCAGATAAACCCTATGACAAATGGTCTCACAGAAAACTTCCATCATTTGGTTTATAAAAAAAGACACATTCAGAATTAATAAAGACAGCATTTCCCTTTTAAAGATCAGCAGATGTGAAATAATGACTTATTCGTGCTATTGAACAGACTCTTGCTGCAATAACAATGGATGCTCCTGTTTCCTCACACATGCCATTTTAGTTAAATAGTAATGGATGTCCCTGTTTCCTCACACATGTAATTCAACCTAACTTTTGGCTATAATAAGTTACAAAGCATACTTAAGAATTCTGGAAATTTAACATAATTTCGAAAAAGTAAGAATGCCTTACTTCTCACTTGTTTTTTTTTTTATCCACTAGCAAGTCAGTTGCTTTTATTTTTTCTGGCTTTGGAGAAGCACTGCTGTTACACTTATTTGCTTACCTGCGAAGTTGCCAACCACTCCATCTTAAAGTATGCAAACTATTTATTCCAGAATTAAAGAAAAATTTAGCTAAATGGTTTGTACTATTCTCTCATACAATTTTTCATTTACTTCTATTATTTAATAAGTAGGTATAAAATGTAATTTAGGGACAATAAATATAAACAGCATCATTTTTCATATATCTAAGACCTTTATTAAGCATTCATCTTCACTGATTTAAAGTGTTAGGGGCTTTTCTATGTTATATGGCATGATATTAGGGAAATGAAACATTTATAACCTGAAGTGCAACATGATCATATTACTGTAGGTGAATTATTCAGGTTATCTCCCAGAAGTACTATGCATCATGTATTATGTATACAAAACATATGGGATAAAATTAAAGTGTTTCAGAGAATATATCTTCCCAAACGGTCAGAAAAAAGCAAAAATAATTCAAACTATAAAATATGTTTGTCTTCATTCTGCCTCTACAAGAGATAGAGAGTCATTTAAAAAAAAAGATATAAAAGTTCAATGAAATAGCTCTTCTGGATAAAGTATATTACATGATTAAAAATACTTTGAAGTTCTCTTCACCAATTTTTTTAGGTCTAAAAGCAAATGACCAAATTTAGATTTTTTTTCTTTTCAAATGTTTGTATCTCCATTCCAGCAAAAGAAAGCAGTAAGGAAGAATTATGTGCACACTGAAACCAACAGATCGTTTCTTCTGAATTCTACAGCACCAGCATATCACCCTGTACTTTTTTACAACTGCACAGTTTATTGAAAACATTACTTTATCATTTAGCATTTCTTCAGTGCTCACTAGACACAGTCCAGTCAGCAGACAAAACGCCGATCCACATTTGAAAGAAAACCTATTGGTGTTTCTACTTTGCTGTGTGAGAATACAAACATTGCATTAAAAATTAGTGGGTAATTACAGTTAAGGATAGAAAGAATGTCCTCTTAGAAGGAATATACATGTGAAATAATACAGCAATAGCACATATTTTCCCGAGTGCCCTGTTTCTTCAAAGACTCTTTTGCAAGCCTCTCAAATGTCATCCACAAAAACACTTTTGAACAAGGAATGGTGGTGGTGGTAGAAGACAGAAAGGAGGAGATCTGCAGCTAACAGACATGAAAAGGTGAGACATTGAAAGTAACACACTTTCTATAAGAGCTTTATTAAAACTAGTAGATTAAGCTTAAGAAAATAGTAAGCTATAAAGATGTAAAATATCAAAGATATACAAAACTTATTACAGTTTTGCAATTAATCAACTGAAAAAAAATCCTGTCTGTATGTATGAATGCATCAGTAAAATATTTCATGCATTTGGGGTGTATTATGTGAAATATTAGGACACTCAGTGAACATTTTATATCGGATTAGAATCCATTCCATATTAAGTATTTCAATACCACTGTATAATTTATTCATCCCTTTCAGTACATTTCTGTGACATTCATCACTATTACAAGTGACAGAATGATCATTTTGTAAGTTAAGAATCCAAGAATATTAATTGTTTCTTCATTTGAAAGGATTTAGTTTCAACAGCAAAGCATACAAGTGAGAAGGAATAGCAGGGTAAGATAATGTGATCTCTGTTAATAGGAAGAAAGAACAAACAACCCCAACCCCACCTTCAAAGAAAACAGCCAAAAAAAACCCAAATCCCCTAGGCCTCTCAAATAAACAAGAATCCAGAAAAATAAAAAAAAACTGTGATGCGTTTACAAGCACGCTCCTCAACAATGCAGGCCAGCCAGTTACCAGGTAAGAGATTAGTTGGGTTTTTTCTGCATTATGGAATGGAAAAGTCATGTTTCTGCAAGGTGGTCTGTTCTGCTTATGTCTGTGTAGATATTAAAAGCACTATACAACTCGTGCTAAAATACTTCAAGGTCTAATAACTGGTACTGAATCATAAAGCTTACACACATAAGGTGTTTGTTAACCTGACTATAAAGCTAAAGTGACGTTCTGCTGACTATAAAGCTAACAGCCATTCTACTGTTAGTCTTCATATACCTGTGATCCCTTTGACTGACTGCCCATATGTATAATTCAGATACATGGACGTAAAATTACTGGAATGGAAACTGCTGCCAGTTTCTCAAATGTGAAGTACTGAAACTTTATATGCATGAATTTATCTGAGTGTTAAATCAAATTTTTTGGTTTGCAGAAGAGTGATGCTAGTTGCAGCTTTTCCTCTGCAGTTTATACAGCAACGCAAATAAAATACAAGTCATCCTATATATCCTAGAATTTGGCACAGACAGCTGTCCTCTACTCCAAAAAAATTCTGGTCTCAGCAGCCTGACAAGTAAATCGTTTCTCACTGCTAGAAATGATAGCTTCATTAGGTCAAGGCTGAAGCTGCTGTTCCAGCACATGGGGTAAGTACTGCATTTGTCTGGATTGTGTTTGGCTTGAGTATACCCAGAGGACTTAAAATTCCTGTCTTGCTGGCTACTCAGCCATCACAAGCAAAATTCTGTCTCCAGTCCCCAAAAGGGAGGATTTCTTGCTGCAAATAAAGGAAAGAAAGAAAACCCTCACATAATCACCATTTCAAAATGCACATCTTCCCACACTCATATTTGTGAACATAGTAATAGTTTATATTTTCCAAAATTCTTTACATCAATAGGATCTGGAAACACTTTTGCAACCTTAAAAAAGAGTATGGGGAGGCTATACACATGAATCACATCATACACTGCTGCAGTGCGTCCACTTTGTCTTTCAATGTGGCAACTGTAGTGAAAACAGTAAATGATTTGGAATAGGTGTCAGAGAGGGGAATAATGACACTGGAACCAGAATTTTCATTCTGAGCTGTAGAAGTGAGAGCAAGTGTGACAGTAATTTAAACCTCTTTTATGGAGCTTTCTTCCTGACTTAAAATAGATCTCCCATTGCTATCTTTCAAACATGAGACCTTCCGACTCTAAAAGTCTGCTGAAGCTGCTCTACAGACAAGTTTACAACCATTAAGCAGTTCCACGGCGTAAGCAGGAGGACTGGCTCTGCCCAATGGAAATGGCACACATCAACCAGCTGTGCAACAGCATAAAAAAATCATTGGTCTCAAAGGAGCAACAGAAAGAATTTTATTGCCGTGAGTGGGTGTCTGTTCTGGTTTTTCTAACACGCAATAATGTATGCATGAAATCACATCCAGCATGGTACTTATGGGCTGTGAAAACAATGTTGTCTGCTTCCTTTTGCTTGACAATCTATCCAGTGTATGCTGGCAACCGCCTTCATGGTGAAGATAAAAACTTTAAGCAGAGGAGGAAGGGTCAGATGGCTTGGGCTCATTGTGTTGATCTTCTTGTCTCTGGAAATGGCAGAGTACCTACCTACAGACCAGTGAGATAGTATATGATATAGAAATGCCTAACACTGAGTCCTAGAGTTAACTAAAGTCTCTGTTACTGAGAGTTCATTCTCATCGCAAATCATAAAAAGCTAGGAAAAAAAATAGCCTAAGAACTTTGAATCAAATGCAACAAATTAAAAATTGTATTACTAGTGCCAAGCACCTTCTGACCAGTTAGGTTAGGCTATCCAGTGCCTGCTTATTGGAAAAAAAACACAGGTAGTTTTCATCCAAGGAGACTAATTTATGGATTGTAGGAACAGTTCTCTCTTGCTTCCACAAGAAAGGAAACAGCTTGGAGAGAGCCAGTCTAAACATGAGGAGAAGGGTATTTTTATCTTTATGGATCAAAAATGTTCTCTCGGGTGTTCAGTTACCTTTGTTTACTGCTGTTATTGCAAATTGTTGCCACTCAATTAAAGATAAAAAGGAAAGCACACCAAATTTAAAAATTCTGAAAAGAGAAGTGGAAATCTGTCAAAATAGCAGAAAATTTTGATCAATTTTAGCTGACAGTATCCATGTAAAAATCTATGTGCACAGTCCCACTTATATGAAAGAATCCACTTTCTCGGTGCAGTATTCACTTAATTTTCCAGCCACTTCACCACAGACAGACACAGTCCAACCTGTGTTTCTCATAATTTTGGAAATCACATTTTGGCAAAACAAAGCATCACTTTATTCCCTGTGAAGAGTCATGTCAGACAAGCACATGCAAACCCTTTATTTCCTCTATAAAAAATAAATAAACATTAAAAAAAGAGCTCTGACAAAGCTTTGAAAAGAGCTTTCAAAAGCTCTCAGCTATGTCACTTTATTTACTATTTACAAATTAATGCCATAGATGAACACACGAGGCAGTGTAGAACAGCTAATAAACATTCACCTCAAATGTTTACAGTATAAGAGCATCACAAGTTGCAGTAGATCAGACCTCAAAATACAACTAGATGAAGAATGGCAGGTTGAAATCCTTGATGAAATACTCTTGTTTTCCTGGTTTTGTCTTTTTCATGACTGGGAAATTAAATTACTTTGGAAAATAAGGAGCTTTATTTAGTGATAGAGAAGTTAATGGAAATTACCTCAGAAGACTTAATATCATTTTGAATAAAACAAAACCTTATTTTGCTGTGTCTACTTAGAGATCATGTTTTTTGCATTTTCAAAAACACAAAACAGTATAAAACAGTATTGTGGTAACCAGACAAAAATTCTTTCTCTGAGTAATTACAGCACGTTTTTGAGCGTTCCTCTTAAGAGCTTAAAATATTTAGTGACAGAGACTTTGTGGTGCCATACTTCTCCCTAGATTCAGATTAAATATCATATTTGTCTTCCTTTAAAGAAAAAACAAACCCAAATAATTTGCTATTCATTATAACTTATGAGCAATTGGTAAAAGTTCAGTATCTTGCGTGAGAAACTGTCTTAGCAATTACTGTCATGTTTCCTGATCAAAGGGTTTCTTTCTGAAGAAACTTCTGCTAAGTCTGACCAAGATAATAATCTTCTCTTCGTCTTGGCACAACAGGGTGAAGTGAAACACTGATGTGAATTTCTGTCCACGCTTCACACAAACATAGCACAGACAGGCAACAAACTTCCAAAGGTGATGTGCCAAAATCCACTTTTCTTTTCCAAAGTGGAGGTTAAATGTGCCTGTAGGAGCTCAGCAGGAGCCAGTAGATGCTGGCACTCAAACTAGGCACATCTGAGCAGCAGTTTCTTGCCTCTCTACCAGGCAGGGGCTGCCACTTCCCACTGAGCTCCAAAGTAGTAATTAAATGTTAGTGTGACACTGTAACTGTTACCACTCTGACTGCCTACCTGGGGACATGGAGGCAAAAAGATACTCATCGAAGCATCCCACTATCACTCCCAGCAGTCAGCACCTAGCAGCATCTTCATGTGAGTCACCTAGAGTGACTACACATTTCACCTGTCAAATACATCTTTATAACAACCACTGACAGTTCCGTAGCCCCTGGAATGGCCAAATGAGCTGCCAGCCTAGGCTGATTTCGGCTATGAAGCTGATAGCTAACTGAACTCCCTGCTGCTTGTGTGTCAGTTCACAATCCTCTGCCAGGGGCTGGAGTTCAGATCGGAAAATAGTTATTTTGAGAGTTACAGAAGCCTTTTGAAGAATGCTGACTACATACTTTCTGCCATTATCAAAATTTTAGTTTATGAGGTAAGAGCATGCAGAGGTACTACTGACTCCCACTGCCCTTGTCACAAAGTCCTGAAAGTGCTCTCCACCCCCACTAGACAGCCGTGAGCAGTTCTCAAGGAGAGCAAGTGCTTCAGGGGTAGCTGCAGAGACCATAAGAGGGCTTTGGTATTCACGTAATGATTTCAAAACCACAAGTTCCTGAAACACAAATTGCTGCCAATTGGGAGACTGTTCTCAAGAAATACCCCTATGTGCTTGTCCTGCCCTTACACTGTTATCCAGAAACCCATCTTTGGCTGGGGTTAGATTCTGGGCTAAAGAGACCTTCAGGATGACTTACCATGGATATTCTTACATTCATTAGCAAGGATGGTATTTTGAGCATGGCTAGCACACTCAGTAGGGGACAAACTTTTTTGAAAGTAATAGAAATTCTGCCTGAAAATGTCATGTTCAAGCCAAAACCTCAGTGCTACCATGATATACCTTTATGTAACTGCGGTAATAGTGGTTTCAAGCAGAATAGTTGGAAAATATTCACAAACTCGGTAAAACAACTGTCAATGATCTCAATTTAAAAGAAAGTTGGTGCCAGATTC
Organism: Mystacornis crossleyi; assembly: GCA_013400655.1. Classification (NCBI taxonomy): domain Eukaryota; kingdom Metazoa; phylum Chordata; class Aves; order Passeriformes; family Timaliidae; genus Mystacornis; species Mystacornis crossleyi. Next base: position 8,952 of record VYZQ01035256.1, on the reverse strand, counting down.
AGCAACAAACTGCTGTAGCTGCTGAAGTGCTGCTCAAGAAGTAAAGAGAAAAGTACTGCTGCTGAAGAGTCCTTAGAGTAAGCTCAGCACACCTCGACAGAACTGTATTATTTTATGTGACTGAAATGGTATGCTACTTAAGTATAATAAATTTTTAAAATAATGCTTCTTTTACACATGAAAAGGTCTGTGGTCACAGAAGTAATGGGACAGCTAACCTTCCTATCTTCCTACCAACCTTCCTACCACAAATATGGTGAGAGCACAAAAAATTATTAAGGCTAACATATACTTATTCAGTAAGTGATTAAACCTTCCATACCAGCAAAAGTACTTGCATGCCTCTATAAACGCACCTCCAAAAAGATTTTTTTCTAGGACTATGGCCAAACAGCAAGCTATAAGCCAGCACAGGAACCCAAAGATGGCAAATGCCTGTACTTCAAGAGAATTCTGTCTGCAGAAAGAGGAGGAAATACATTCCTCAAAGTATGCAAAGTTACATTAGTGTAAGGATTCTGTTACTACTAAAATAACCACACGTTTTTCTATTACAAACTACTTCTATTAGTAGAGTGAAGAGTGCTGGATCTCATTCTTTGGCACTAAAGCCAACTAGCATGGTCTGGCTATGCCCACATTATCAACTGCCTTTAAGAGAGGGTGACCAGATACAGATCACCTGTCTAATGGGAATAGTTTCTGGCCTGTGCAAGCCCTATACTATGCCTACGAGTCATCTAGGAAATTTTTTTCTTCATGTTGGTCAAAAGCCCACCAGGGAGAATGCCAGGAACTTCACAGGATGGGAGAACCATTTCTACCTCCTCCATCCCCCAAGTAACCATTTACTGGTACAGAAATAATTTTCAAAGTTATTTTATTACCCAAACAGTTGCAAAACCAGAACTACCAACAAAAATTCCTACAATACTTTGTGGATCATCAGGCATGCCTTTCTAATGAACAGAAACATGCAGCTTTGTATTTATGCCTTTTTTTATTCTCAAGCACTTAAAATTAGTGCTAGCAAGGGTAAAGTTGTATCAAGAGGGTCCAAAGTCCCACCAAAACAATGCTGCTACAATTGTTTAGATACAGGCAACAAAATATTCCAATACTCTACTAAACATATGACAATAACCTATTTCTCATAACTAAAGAGAAAAAAAGATAAACCTCTCAGATTAACACACCAAAACCCAAGTTCCTTCATATTTCATGGTCAGGGTCATGTAGTTGATACCAATCACATGGAAAATGTTTCAAAGGAGTTTTATTCACCGGAGACCCTTTCTGATCAAAGAATAATGACACTTCAACTTTTAATTCATTTTCTGACTTTAAACAAATCTCACACCATTTCTAAAGTTAGTGGTAAAACTACTCAAGAACCCACCTGTTAAAAGCCTTCTGCCACAAAAGCAAGCAGATCAGGCTGCACTCTAGATGTGAGTGAGAGGAAGGTGAGTACCAGAATGAGTGAAACTCACCTCTCGAGGAACGGAAGTGCTTGCTGGGTGCTGTGAAGCCCCTTGTCCCGTGCACGTTCACAGCAGCCACGCGGAACTGGTACCACCTGCTCGCTCGGATGTCCGGCAGCCGAACCCGCTCGTCCGTAGTCTGGTGGGGAAAATGTCACACTTACACTGGTTGTTCTGGTTATCTATCATCTGCTGTGCAATACCAGTCAGTCTGGCTGAGGGCACACCGGCATCACAGGCTGTATGCAACCACCTCATCTGTCTCCAGCCATCACTCTGCACTGCAAAGCATTTACAGTTGTGAACAAAATGATAGCACCATCCCATTTTACAGTGCATTGCAGGTTTCTTCTAGGAAAAGTAGCCTTTAGAAAACTGGTGAAGTGTTAAATTCACAAAATTAGTTTTGCAGTTATCACAACCTTCACCAGTGTTTGGGGTCTAACTGTTCAGGTGTTGATGTTTCAGGGAACTCATTGCCCCAGGCCACAGGACTGATTTCTCCAATTCTCAATTCTCAGAGAACTAGGGGTCCAAAATATCTTAATGAAATCCAGTGCTGTGAGAACCCAATTTTCCTAGTTCATAGGAAACACAAAATTCTCAGGTAATGAATGTAAGCCTTCATCACATCTTTGGCACTTATATCAAAAAGACACTTACAGCCTTAACTTTTCCCTGAAGACTTTTCTCAGGTCATAGGAGCTGACCTTTTCTCCAACAACACCTACTGAGATTGCCAGTGTCATGAGTTCAATTTCTAAATTCTGTGGTGAGAACCATTGAAATATGGCATAAGCATAGATACACTCTGAACCCTTTCAGTAGGAAGTGCTTTACACATTCTTATTCTGAGCCCTGCTTTCCTTCATTTTTTTTACTCCATTAAACTTTTGAAGAGCTATCTTTTGCATTCTTTTTTTTTTTTTCCTAAGGTACAAATACCAGAACTGAACACAGCTTCCTGGTAACCACTGAATCACTTCCAAGTACAGAAGATGTAGCGTTTTTGTAGAACTCATAAAAAACACATCCACTTGGAAATTTTACTTTTTACAATTACCTCTCAATTATTCAGTTTTCAATTTACTTTAGGATGTCATGTTTACTACATCTTGATTTAATTCTTTAATCAAAGTAAGACACGAACCTGAACCAGATGTCATGTATATGTCTAAATATATTACACAATCATTACTGATTACCATTACTGACCAAACATGCAAGCTCATTAAAAATGTAGTTACATCAATTTATTTTTACAAGCTCTGTTTTATACAACTTCAAGAAGCCACCTTCCCTGTACAGGATTCAACATGACTTGTAATGATGCCAAGTAGTTCCCAAAAAAAGGCACAGCATTTCTGATTTTTTCTCCCTTTCAAACATATATAAGAAACTAGCAGCTGCTGGCATAAGTCAGATAGCAAGAAACTGAGGAATTTGCTTCAGCTCTCCAGCAATGGCATTTTTAGAGCCCTGACAAGTAAGATTTGTAGGTGTTATACTGCACTTAGTCTCTTCATTTGGTGACAAACAAAATTTAGGGAAACAGAGTTGTGTGTGCATGTAAGGAAAAGAGAGCCTTTCTAAACCACATTACTGACTGCTCTCAGACTTCCAAGTGTTGTAGACTCTGAGCCCATCACATACTGCTGCTACTCAGAGTCCTTCTCCACTCAGACCACTGCATTTGTCTTCTCAGCTTAAGCAGGGGTAACAGTCCTGACACTGTCTGCCTCATCTCCTTCCCTTTTTTGACTTTTATGTTACCTGTAGAGTGAATTATCCAACCAAAGTTTCCCCCAGGGGAGAAAGAGCCTACCTGAATCAACTTTTGCTATTATTTTCATTTTATAGAGCACTCAAATGTCTTATTTTTTTTCCAACAGCCAGGTCCACATACTCAAGAACTTACAAATAAGACAGAACTGTGAACTGAATATAAACTATCGCTATTAACAGAAAAAACCCCAAGGATATTCAGGCTGTGCTGCAACTGAAAACAGGGCCAGGACCAATATCTCATCATAAATAACTAGTTACAGTCTTGTGGTCTTTTAAAAACACATTTGCTGAATTTTTTTACAAGGCAAGCATAATCTGAATAGACTTAATCCCAAATTCCTCAGCTAAGGAATCTTGTTTGTCACTGGCATCAGCTCAGCTATTCTGTTGATTAAAAGGAAGTATTTCAGTTTTGTCAGTTTCCTGTGGCAACCATGAAATACTGTAAAATCAAATAAACTGTCAATCCATAATGCCTGAATTATTTTAATTTATGACTATACCTTGGGCCTATTATTTTCATCATTCATTTTGTTGGCCAAGCTCCTGCTAAGTTCAATGGCATGCAGGAGGTTTACCTCCAACTCCTATGTTATAAACTACTTTGGCACCTTTACATAGAATTAATAAATTTCAAGAAAGAGCTAAGTACTACTGAGCTATCTTACACTACCCTAATGCTGTATTTTTTTGTTGTTGTTTAATTGCTTTAGTTTAGTTCGTTCTCACTATATGTTTCGAGCTGTGATCATAATATTCAGAGTCCTTTCAATATCTTTCACATTAATTTAAACCTACTAAAAGCTATGTTGAGCGGTATTAAATAACTAATGGTTGAATTTCATCACACCCCTAAAATTCTGCCTGAATATGAAAGAAAAAACAACTATTTTATTGAATTTTTAGAAGGTTAACATAATTTTTTAAAGAATCATAAATAAAAGACAAAAAAAAAATCACCACTCAAATCATTACAGGATCATAATTACTGTTTATTCTGGCTATGCCTGTTTACTGAAAAAATGTATGTTTGGAAGGTATCTTCAAATTCTAATAGGCATTTTATTTGGAATAAAATAATAAATGACAAAATACCTGACCAACATGTCCACCTTCAGTATCATGCAAAGTTTAATGAAGACAAGGGAAAATCCTTATTAATTACATTAGGATACAACTTCATATAAGAGCAGCATGCAATCTTAATGACATAACCTGGAAAATAGACAAAATAGCTTGACATTCCTTCTCAGGAGTTCAATTTAGGTCCAAGGGACAACAGGCCACCTCCAGTGGTCAGAAAGTAGAAAGAGGTTGGGCTTTCGGGTGAGAATTTGGCTGAGACTCGCCCAGAGCTGCTCCACATAGGAAGAACTGACAATTTACTCCTCTTCCAGCAGCTCTTAAGTGTTTAAATCCTGAGCCCTTTCCTCTAAGGCACCTTTTGCATTCTTCCTTCACCCCATCCTGTCCTTCAAAAGGGGATTATCTGTTACTGTCTTCAACAGGCCTACAGAAATCTCCCTCTGCTGCTCCTACAACTGACTAGTGATTAAAGTAGTTGCCCAGAGCATGGATGACCTACCTTCAATTCCACCCTTTGGATGAGAGGCAGGGGGAAGATTTTCCCCAGCACCTTGGATGTTGCATGCTATTTAGAACTAGAACATGTTAGATATTTACATGCAAAACTGTTCCTTGGAGACAGAAAGGCTGCAAGTTTAAACTTCCTGTAAGGGAAAGGTGGGATTAACTAGGACTGGGAGGGAGAAGAAAGAGAATATATGACCCAGCAGCATAGCAGTTTGGCCATTCAGGTGGGATTCTTGTGTCAGCACCGCAAAGGGGTTTATATATGTAAAAAATTGGTGCAAGCAAATCTTCGCAGCAAAGACTCGTACAGAGGACTCCCCTCTCTCCAAGGATAACAGTAATCAATGGACTGTTTCACTGCGCTCATTCCCTGCTTTTCCCCCACTATGAATCTTTTCTGTAGTGCAAAGGTTTAATAGAAACAGGAGAGTATGGCCTTACCCTGCTGAGTTCACAGCCCCACACCTTTGGCAACAACACAGTGATAGAAGAATTTGCAGTTTAGAGAGCAAAGGGATACCATCCAGGGTATCACAAAAGCTGAGTTTTTGTTTCCTCTGATACAAAAGAAATCTGACAGTGCTGTATCCACTACTCTATCAAAGGACAGCAAATCTGCCCTATTTCATGTGAATGCAATCCCACACAAGGTGGGCACTCCCTAAGACTGCTTACCAAAGCAAGCCCCTCCTGGGAGAAAAGAAAGAAACCTTTAGTGTACAGGGCTGGTGGTTAGCTCCAGCAGGTATTTATCACTGTCACAGGCTGAGAACTTTTTTGTGATCCTCAGAACCAGAACTTTAGGTGTTTCAGAACCTTTAAGTTTTGAAAAAGATTAGCTGTCCACAGAATTTAGACAACTGCAAGGTAAAGCACTAAGGTCTGTTACAATCAAGCTATCAGTAAATACTGTCCCTTATTTGTTTTAGTAATGGACTAGACTAATAAATGTACTTCATTACTGTCTGCCCATATGTATATATATGTCTGTGTCTGTGCGTGTGTGTACATGTGACATCCATCCACACAATAGAATGTGTCCTGTCTGAAAATAACTGATCTGGCATATTTTAATTAACATAATGATATTATACTGATATGATTAAATACCTGAATTTCCAATGTAAGCAGTAATACTACTATTTTTAAAAAGAATTAGTACCAAATGGAATGATAAGTTTGTTCACAAGACATACAGTATTCCCATAATATAATGCAGCAGTTCCAGCTCAACTGGCTAAATCTTAAGTTACAGTAGTGTAGGAAACTTCACATAACATTTAGGACACCCTACATCACAGCCAAATTGGCCAACTAGCATCTTAGTTACCATAGTTTTTATATTAACCAACGGAAATTAGTCAAATGGTTAATTATATCAATTTTTCCCCAAACTGTGCAGTAAAAATACTAAAGCAAAAAATCCCTTCCTCCTGAAGTGAAAAATAACTAAAATTGTTTCCAATGTGTTTGCTTTCCTTATACAATTGGAGAGTAAAATGTACTAAAAGATTGAGCCTTAAAAAGAAAACATAAATATGACACAATAAACACCGCACAATACAATAAACAAACTTTTTCAAAATTATTGTTTCAATACAAAGTAAAAATTTGTGAGAAACATGAGAAGTAACTTACAAATTAGCTTCTGTAAAGGCAACAGAGAACAGCAAGGGTTTTTCAAAATTTAAACGCCTTAAAGTTAGTGAAAATTATATCCCTCATTTCTTCTTGGACAGACAACAAAACTAAAAATTGGATGAGGAACTGGTAAAATACCATGGAATTTCTTGTAAGAAGATGCAAACAATAACTTCCCATAATTATGCTACATATGGGGATAGGAATAGAGAAATTCAGATCCTCACCCACAGCCTGTTTGATCTTTGATTGCTCTTTACGTGGTCTCTACCTTAAACTGCAGAGTAAAGCAAGAGCCAGAATCATCTCCCCTGGACTGAGATGCTCTAGGAGTTCTCAGGTGAATGGCTGAGGTCCTTCAGCCTTTGCCTCTAATTAAGGTCTCATACCTCAATGTTTTGGAATCATACAAGAAAAAAATCTCAGTTATACAGACAAGAAAAGCCTGGAGGCTGTGCACACAGTCACTTTAGTCAGACTGGATATCCATCCTTGTTGCTGATGTTGCAAAATAAATTCTATCGCGTTCAGCCAAACAGATTTGATTGGCTGGTGGGATGTCTAAAACTACAAACACCATGGAGGTGCACTGCTCTACAGAGACAGAAATTCTGATTACTAGCACCCCTCAAGGGTGCCCAGCCTGCATGTCCCATAAGGTACACATAGTTCACAAAGCCAGTCAGGCATTCTGAAGCGTGCTTTGAACTGACATCCCCAGTGGGGTCCATCACACAATCAAATTTGTGTCTCTTGTGATGCAGAAGGGACAGTGACGTTGTCAGAAAGATGTCAGTCGGAGGAGGCTTTTCCTGCCACAGTGATTAACTCAGCCCCTTCTGCCTGCATTCACCAGACCCCAGGAAAGGAAGCTGTCAGGGCTCTTATTGCTCTTGCATAGGAACACATTTCTGAAACACTCTCTCCTGTAGATCCACTGCAAGGCAAGGGTTCATATAGGTTCAGCTACTGTGGAGCACATATAGCGCACGTTTCCAGAAATGTGCATGGGGTCTGTTCCTAGGATGAGAAATAGCACAGCACTGTGCTCCCTTTGCAGCCTGGACTCACCAACCACAACAGCTGAGCTTCTACACTCTGGCACATAGACAAGGTATGATAACAGTGAGGAATATTTCAGATCTGGCACATTTTTGCTACTTGTTATTTTCCTTGCAACAAAGGCAGGAGGTTGTTTTCTGGAAAGGAGAATGCAGGTTCAAGATCTGCACCTCAGCTGAGAGATAATGAGTCACTGCGACTTGATCAGTTTTGGAGGTGCTCCCTTGGGCTTGCACAAGCAAGGTTTCCTGTCAGGGTCTGCTGCAGGGGGCTTTTTCTGAGCAAGACTCCAATATAGTGACAGCTCCCTCTAGCACCACACTGAAGCTAAGAAATTCACTTCTACATGTTCAGTCTCAGAGGCTTGACGTTATTTTAAGATAACATCTTCCTGCACAATGTGAATTGAGAATGAACACAAATTGTCACAGAATTTAAATCCCTAACTCTGTTTTGCGGATGGTTCTACTTATTCTCCCTTTCCTTTTTTTTTCCTAGCTATAATGACATTTTGCAGATCTTTTCAAAATCAGCATTTTACTTTTCTTGTCAGCAGGGATGAGGGTGAAGCAATAAGATAAACGACTGGAACTCTGCCATCCAGGTGGACTGTCAGCCCGGTAAAAAACAGATTGAAACTGGGAAGGAACTAAGTGAAAATTTATGCTCTGTTGGCTGCTTCTCATTAAGACACATTTGCTCATGAATCTTACATTTTCAGTCTGGATTGCACTGAGTGATAAGAGCATGACATCATAGACTGTATCGAACTGGGGAGAGTCACACCTGAAAAAAATAACTTTACAAACAATAAAGGTTTAAGTCTTTTTTTTTGCTCTGGTTTTTTTGTTTTGTTTTGTTTTTTTGGGTTTTTGGGGTTTTGTTTGTTTGTTTGTTTGTTTGTTTTCATTTAAATAGCCTTTTCACCAGCTGGATTTCTTAACTTACAACAAGACCCAAGCCATGCCATGGACACTGTACAATGAGTCCCACTGGCCTCAAAAGGACTGTATCTCTTATGTGCTTCCTTGAATGGATTCTGGTCTCTAATTCTACATTTTTCAAGAGATTTGTGACTTTCTAAGACTGTATCCATAGTGCTTACAAAGAACTGACCTGTGCCACAGTTTGCCAGTTCGTAGCATCATCCTCACTTGGATGGATTCCTTGATTCCACCTCCTCTGAACAACATAGATCACAGGCTCAATGGAAATATTGAATTTTGAAGACCACTTCACCTCCAGGTCTCCAGACTGATGTTCTACGAATTTTAATTCTTTCCGGGGTTTCAGTGGAACACCTATAGTAGGAATGTACAGACAAAAATATATGAGTAATTTACAAGATATGATTAAGCCATTTGTAGAGGAAGCTGTATAGAAA
>VYZQ01035251.1:11808-29099 GCA_013400655.1 Mystacornis crossleyi | reverse complement strand
AAAAACCCCCCAGCTTCTGCCTTTCAATAGAGATAGCTGTTATCTCTTATAAAAGTCTACGTAAGTGTAAGTAATTGCCTGCACTTGGCTCTGGTACAGTGGAAAAGCTGTGATCAGCAAACCCGCATTGTACTGGGCATGTAAGGGGAAGTTATTGGATGATAGGGGACGTGTTGGCCTTAATGCCTGTCGTGCCTCCCCTGCCTTGTTTACTTTCTTTGCAGGTCTTTTCAAGGCTTAGTAACAGTGGTTAGGGGAGGGGGGAGGGGAGATGGGGGGTACCGCGCTGACTTTGAGCCACGAAAGTTTTCTTGGGATCGCCGTTAAAAAGAAAATAAAGAGAAGCCCGGCTGTGCTGCGGCGTCAGTCCGACAGCCTTTGTTCTGCGCTGAAGTTCTGGGTGCGTGTCGTGAACGAGCATCACGAGTGGGCCGCGCAGGGAGGGCACGGAGCGGGGCTTCCCCTTCCCGCCCGGCTGCCGGCAGCCGCAGCAGCGCGGTCGGCCGGAGCTGCAGGCACTGAGTGTGGCTGTGTCCGTGTGTCGGGGGCGCAGGGCTGCGGGTCACGTTTGCAGTCGCATGAAGCGCTGCGCCGCGCAGCCGCCTCTCGCGTGTGTGTCCGTGTCCGTGTGCCAGCGCTGGCTCCCTTATCGCAGGAAGTGTTGCGGAAAGCAGTTGCTCCCTCTCTCTCTGCCCGGTTCCCAGAACGCGGTGATTTAACCGCTCTCCCCCCCGCGCTGTCACTCAAGTGCTGGGCAGAAAACAGCAGTCACGGTTGTCCCGCTCCAGCTTCAGGACAATCCTCTCTCCCTCTCTCTCTCTCCCCCCCCTCTCTATCCGTCTCTCCCTCTCCGCCCCTCTCCCGTTCCCCAGTAAAGTTAGATAAAGCCTTTACAATGGATGTAGTCTCTTTTTGTTACTGTCCTTCCTTCGGAATGCTTTTATATGCACACATATACATAAAACAACATTTTGTTTTATACTGTGTGTATAATATATAGTAAAAATAATATGTGTATGTGTATACATAAATGCCAAAATTCTATTCTGCATTCTGTAGTGATAAGCCTGAAGCAAGTACAGCTTTTGCTGTTCATAGCCTGGCCCTTTCAGGGACATCTTTGGAAGTCACTCTGTTGTCCACATTTTATGGGTACTTTATTATAAGGAGAATGTAACTCCAGTCATTTTGCATGGAAAAAAAACCCTCAAAACCCAACAGTCTATATTGAAAGGGAGATAACCAGGATAAATAATTTTTTTTCATTTAATCATCTTGGAATCGACTTGTGATATTTCATTAAAAAAATCCCATCTTAAACTGGTATTTTACAGTTGTACTATTAAAACCCCATAGAGTGGAGGTCTGAAGATATTTGCATACTCAGATACTGTAATATCTCAGTATATAAAATGAGTATGTCAAGAAGCCCAGTTTTCCCTTTTGGAAAATTAATCCTTTAATATATTTGTTTCCAGATTGTGGTCTGCAGACACATATAATCATGGTATGATACTGATCTGCAGCATCATATCATCCATTTAGGGGTTTTAATTAAAAGTTTGGTGTGAAGGCTGCATAGTGGTTCCCTCTTATGTTTGAAGTTTGACAGTGGTCCGTGATCCAAAAATTTAGGAATGTTCATTCAGGAGAATTAAGAGTCCTAGATCATTAAATTTTGCTTTCATTTCATCCTGTAATTTTTTTTCTCTCCTTTCAAACATGATTAAAACCAATGAAAAAGGAAATATTTGAAGTGATTTGCAAAGTTATTTGATTTTTATAAAATTACATGGTGTGATGTGCTGTATGTGCCAAACTACAGACAGACTTTCAGCTTCTAAATTAAGTACACTTTTTGTTCTGGTTTAAGCCCATTGAGACTTCTGCCAGTTAGGTTTTTCTCTTCTGTGATCATCTCGTGCATAATAGTCTGATGTTGCAGATACTTGCAGGAGCATAGCAAAACTGGTAGCATCATGTATGTGGTCTGATTTTTAATTTATAGTATATTAAAGCATATTTCTATCCTGAAAGATGTTATATGAAACTACTGCAACATATATTAAAACAGTCTCTGGAGTCCTAACTAATCTAATATGAATAACCAAGGTACACAATAATTAATGCTGAAGGAAAAAAAAGGTTTTCTTTAAAATAGAGAAACCCGTATTAATTTAAAAGAAGACTTAAATATATACCTTTTAAAAATAGGACTTTTGGATTTTGATCGGTGCTAAGGTCTAAGTCTACACAGCTTTATGTACTGTTTGATTGTGTATATTTACAGATTTGCTGCCAAAGTTTTAAGTAATGTCACACCACAATCCTGGTGGAAATGGCTATCTGAACACCCGGACTAGTTTGTGCAAGTGATCGAATTGGCATCTGCCAGAGATTTCCTATGATGGTGCAGTGACACTATTTTCTACATTTTACATTCTGCTCAGTGACTCTCACTTTGAAAACTAAGATTACTAGAAACAAAAAAAAAGGCAACAGAAAACTTTTCTTTTTCCATTCTATGGATGAAAATAAAATGTGAGATGATGAGCTTTGTTACCTCTAGATGTGATAAACCAAAACAGTTGGATGAACAATTCACAGTGAACAACTCACGTGTAATTCTTTGTTTTAATTAGTTTTTAATTCAAAACAGGTTTTGTAAATGTGGTGTTTTTTCTGTTCCTACATACCTCAGGCATCATTGAACTGACGAGCAATACTTTGAAGAGATTTTTAATGATTCTTAATATAATTCAAGCTTTCATAAACCATAAAGAAACTTTCTTATCTAGTAAATAGGAAACATGCAATGAAATCTATACTATGTATTAACATAAAACCATGTGTAAATACGAAAGACGATACTGACCTGTGTAACAGCTTAAGAGCATATAGATACAACGTATGCAAGTAACTATCCAGAGAAAGACTCCTTCTTTTGATAAAACTGCTGCGTTTTAATAATTATTTCCTGAGTTCTCACTTTTCAGAAATACAGTGAAAACATGTAATTTCTTTTAACCTCACTGTATGTGTGTGTGTTGATGTTTTTGGTCTGCCAGTTTAAGTCACAATTAAAACTAGCGATGTGTAAGTTGCTCTGATTAAAGTCTACAGTCATGTAAGTAACCATCAGTGCAAATAGTACAATGAATTTGAAATACATTGTGTACTTGTTTATGTTTACTTTCTGAGGTATTTGGCACAAAATCATATTATTTCCTTAAATCAGCAATGTGTTGCATTTATTGGATGGTGCATGGCAGAAACAGAAGTGCTGTTTTCAGATTACCTAAATATTTTTGTATTTTCAAAATTTCTCCTAGCTGGGGTATTGTATTAAGACAGGTTCACAGTTCATGGTATATTCTTCCTTCCTTAGTCTAAAATCCTGAGCAGATTTTTCATCCTGATCTTCAAATGCTGGGACTTGGAGAGAATCAGCCACAGTTACTTATGTAACTTGAGAGAAAATGCCAGGGGGGATTGAGTCCAGGGATTGGAGTTCTTAATATCTTGAGCAAAGGCTGTGGAAATAAGGATGTACGTTTCTATTAATTAATTACAGAGCATTAAGAAAATAAGATCAAATCTAGAAGACCTCTTGTAATTAATCATGGCTTTGCTGGAATAAGTATCTACCTCCGACTTTCCCAGTGCCTCTTGCGATAAAGGCTGGAAGATACTATGGGCCTGAGTGTACAATGCTTTGTGCACAGTCTACTCACAGGGTATAAAACAGTGCCACATAAAGATCCCGGACTACCAAGAACAAGTATTCAGCTGAGAACTATTAACAGGAAAAAAAAAAAACAACAACCCAAACCAAAGTTGTCACAGCTGTGTCCTTTTAAGGTCAACACCAAAAAGACTCTTGTCAAGTTGACAGAGGGAGATGACTTACTGATGTAACCCAAAGCAAAAGAGATAAGCAATAAAAATAGTGTTACGTTTCTCGTGTTTGATAGAGTGACTTCTCCTGACAGCTTACAGAGAGAACCAGGAAGAGAAATGCACCAAGTTAGTTACTGTGACAGTGAAGCTGATAAATCACATAGAAATTTGATTGTGCCAATTTCACTGGGTTTTGGAGCCTGAATTTTGCTACATAAAGTCATCAAAATATGCCAGACCTTAATTTCACTGAAATAAAACTCCTTTCTACTGGGTTAAAAGGTAAATATAAATGGATAGTTTATTTCTAATAGTGCACTTCTTTAGTATTCAGATGTGGACATAAGGAAATAAAAAATTGCTTAGACTTCTAGCATTCAAGCAGTCTTTTTATTTTGGAGAAAAATACGCCAAAGATAGGATTCTCACTTAGAAAAGGAGGTTTCTGGGTGGAAGGAGAATGTACCTCTTGATGTGGACCAGTTCATCACTCTATCATCTGGTTTCTATATGGTATGGTTGCTCTTCTGTGCATTTTAAACATGTTTATGGCCAATGTGAACTAATAACTGCTTTTCTAACATGAACTCCTGTGTAACACAGCGCACCAAATTCTAGCCAGAGCATAGCTTCTGTGTAATATAAAAGCTGAGCATCATTAGCATAGCTGACAGAAGTATGGTTTCAAAGCAGTTTAATGACAAGGAGGGCGTTATAATCCTCCTCTGCATGTTACTTAATGAATCAGTTTGCTTGCAATAATGATTTTACTTTTCTAAAGACAGCACTTATATTTTCTACCAGATAAAGATTATTATCTCCTGAAATCTTCCCCCCTCCCTTCTTTAAAAAAGACATTTAAGCATTCCTTTCTTCAAGGCCTTGCTTATTTTTGTTCCCCTGCACTGTCCGGGATGGCTTTGTGTTCCCTGTGTGCTGGCAAGGCAGGCTGCAGGTGTGCAGCAGCCACCAGCCAGGCCAGGAGTGTGGCCCCTGGCCCAGGGCCTTCAGTATGGTGACCTGCCCTGTCGTCCTTCTGGGTGAGGAGTAGGTACTGCTTTGGTTTGGAGGCTTTTCAGGTGTGTGTGACCTTTTCTTGGCTTGTGTGGGACTAGAGCTAGCTCCAGTGCTGTTTGAGTGTGCAAAGGCAGAGAAGGAGATGGGAGCTGGGCTGTCCAGAGGAGAAGTGAGCTCTTTTAATCCAAGCCCGAGTTTCCACTGAAGGGCACAGTCTGACAGGCCCCTGGCCAGCCCTGGGGTGCGAGGAGGGCATTTTTGGCCAGTGTGGGTGCAGGCAGAGGGAAGGGCCTGGGCACACAGACGGTGGTGAAGGGATGGGCAGGGCCCCTTCAGGCCCAGTATGCCATAAGCGCATTGTAAAATCGCACATTCGGATTCTGGCTCCTGGATCTGCACGTGGCACCTTGACTCGGTGAGAGCTCTGCTCCTGATGAGAAATGTAACCAAGTTTTCCTTTGAACTCTGTCAGGGTTACCCTCTGCTCTGTGTGCATAGTGGTGGAATCTTAAGTCTTTGCATTTTCTCACAAGGAAAAGCAAAAACGCCAATATATTTAAAGGGGAAAAAGATCTTCATGTGTTATGTCAGGCAGAAACAAAATGCTGGAAAGGACTGCCAAATCAAGGATTATCCAAGAGCCCTGGTTCTAGCAGACAGTGTGCACCATAAATAAATAAATAAGTAAATGTTTAAATGCATTTCAGTGCAGCAGAAATAAAAAAAGCAATAGTAATGTATTGTGCTAGTGTGGAAAAAGAAGAAACTTGGAACAAATGCCCTGGTGTTTTACACAGCTAAACCAAAATAATATGTGAAGGTTGGTCAGGCCCAAATGAACCCCATAAAAAGCTTTTTGGGAATTCTGAGAGTTGCATTGGTCAGTTTTACCACATCAGGCTTCTCTGAGTAGCCATCTCTGTTGTGGCATTGTGGATTATGTGAGAACAGGGTGTTGCAACAATCTGGAGAGATGTGGTAGCTTCAAGAAGGAGCAGGGAGACAGGTAGTATTCTTTCCGCATTGAATTGGAGCAAAAGGTTTATTTTCTTCAGTAGAAAGCAGCAGGTATCACCCATTACCTGTTCAGTTTCATCCAAAGAGATTAAGTTCAGTTGAAAACTGTAACATGCAGAATTTTAATGTTTTGTCTTAGGAAAAAAAAAAATTTCCTATATCTCTATATATATAATTTTTTGATGACCAGCGAGATGTAGTCTCAAAATGCTTGAACTTGATCTATCAGTCTCTACCAGATCTCTAGAGATTCCATCTGTAGACTGCTGTCCTACTCAGTCTTCATGCACAATTTACTGAAAATAACTTTACTTGTATTTTTTTTTCACTTTTAGACGTGGCTCTGTTAGATTCTTCTGGCAAAGCAGTATTGGCAACTCTGGGTGTGTCTTTTGTGAAACTTATGCAGAGGGCTCAAGAATTGCCTTCTCATTGCATTTTTAATAACAAAACTGCCTTCAAAATACAAAAAGAATGTACAATGCGTGCTTGAAATGTGGCACAGTCAGACATATAAATGACTGGTAAGACAGTAGATAGAAAGGATGGCTTTTTTCACAAAAAGTTTGTAATGTTACAGTTAATTCCTGCTGCTCATGTAAGTAATACATATCTTGTATTTAGTTTGAAGGCAGAAGATAGTGTGTTTTAAAAATTACTGGCCTTAATGGGAACGCAGAAAATTATTATGTAAATAAAATATAAAATAAAAAAATGATAGAGACAAAGAGTAACTTTGACCCCAACGGCTTTTGAGGAAACAGTGCCCTTGGCATGTATATTCTTAAGGAATAGTGGTAAGGCTGTGCATACCCTGAAAAATCTATTTGTGTGTGTTGTCCCGAAGTTCTGTGGGAATTGTGAGCAATGGGTAGCTCTTTCAACATCAACCACAGTACGTAATCCTGTTTATGAAGTGACCCACCTTTATCCTAAAATTAGGTAGAGTTTTTTTTGCCTTGACAGCGTCTGATGGAAGGATGTTTCATAGCCTCACTGCTTTGTCAGTTAAAACCCTTCCTTCTCATTTTCAGCCCAAAGTTAATCATGGCTAGTCTATTTGTTCTTATGCCAACTGGATCCTAAGCTTTTCCCTCCCTCATGTTTACCTGCTCCTAGCAATTGTGTTTCTAGTCTAAATGAGCTGCACTTCACATGTTCATAAAGAGAAGAGTTACATCTTCCATCGCTTCATTAATTTTCATTAAAATTAATCTTTCTTGAACATTTTAAAATGGTTTTCTTAATGCAGTATCATCTATGACATCATTGCTTACCTGTTTCTGCTCAAATTTTTGCCTGGGACATAAGACCTTTAAAAGTGTGATTTGGACTGGTTTATATTTGTTGTCAGCTACTGTGGTTTTTTCTTTCTTTTTTCCTTCTTCAATCACAGTTAATAAAGTGTGAGGGACTGTTATTTCACAGAGTTTGCACTCTTCCCTACTAGTCTTCATTCCCTTTCAATACAATTATCAGTAGTTTTCTGTATATCTCTGTACTTTTCTAGATTGAAGATACCACAAAACTTTTGTTACCATTCAGTTTCCTTAGTATTTTCTGTATAAACACCGAGTATTTGTCTTGTGAGCTCATCTGTGATGCAGCTGTTTGAAATGAGACTTTTAGACCCTGATGGACTAGTTCAAATGGAAAGAAGTGACTTGAGAATAGTGTAGAAGAGTTTCAGTCTCTTCCTTGTCATTTGGCCTCAAGACCAGGCTCACTTCTTGATGGATGTTACAGACACAGTGTAAACATAGCCATGATATGGCTGTTTTGGAGTGGGAGTGATTAGTTTATAATGCTGACTTTCTGAGGACACAAAGGAAATTAAGAGACATTTCCCAGTCCATGGTTACTTGCCTAACCATAGATCTGCCTCTTCTATTTTTAATCATCCACTACTCTATTTAACGAGGAAAAAAAAAAAGAAATAATAATGAAAAAATAGCTTTATAAACTAGAGCAGAAAGTCTCTTTAATATTGCTGAAAGCTGGAGTGCTTGTAGGAAGCATAAGCCAGCACTGAGAAGTCGCTGATTCTCTCCTGCAGACCAGACACTGCAATCCTAATCTGCTGGATGGCGCATGTTGCGCTTTGTCTGTTCGCTTGAGTTTCTACTGATGGAGTCCAAAATGCTTAGGAGAATGATGCCAAACCAGATTTTCTGACGTGTAGTCGGGATGTTGCCAGGGTGAGCATTTGGAGCTGGGAGCTGCAGAAGAGTTATCCCACAGTTGGGATGCACCCACGATCTGATGTTGGATTTTTCTCATGTCGCAGAGCAAACAAAGTGCCAGGCTGTCTGCTTCAGAAATGCTGTGTGTTGCCACAGTATCTAATGCTGATAGACTGTTGTTGATTAATCTTTTGAGTATTTGAGAATTCATTTTCTATCAGTGCATTGTGATAATTTTCTTACTTTACCCTTTGTATATTTATAATTACAGGAAGCAGTTTAACTGGCAGTGAGAAGTGCCTGGTGCTTTTATGTGGCTTCACTGTTTCTAGCTTGCACAGCATTGCTATGGCAGTGTGAGCTTGCACGTGGTCTTCCTTTTGCTCATCTTGATGCCTAAACCATTGACACTTCCTCACTTCTTGAACCCCAGTTACATGTCAGTTCCAGTACAGCCCAAGATGTATTTCATTTTTGCTGAGTTCAAAGATCAAATTGTCTTGTGATGTTGTGAATTCAGAGCAAAATGCAGGGATCTGCAGAAAATTATTAGCAGCTGGTTACCTGTATAAAGGACACAGGTTAACTTGAAGGGCCTGTGTGCACAATGAAATATTTGTACTTGCCTGCCTTGTAAACAAAAGTCCCTGACTTTATGCAGTCTTGCTGCAGTTGAAATAAAAGGTGGTATCTTTTCTGTTTTGGTAGGTCTTTTATAGTGAATGTACATGAAATCAACAGTTACAATAATATTCCTGTGTTCCTATTGATTCTATTACCCACATCTGTCTTAAAAGAAAAAGGGACGTTTCTTGAAATTTGAACAAATTTTAACTCTACCTGTGATGAGTGAACCATGGTGTCTTTATTTCACTACCTCCAGTAGATTTGCCGTTTCTCATTTTATATGTTTCCATTGCTGATTTTAATATTTTCATAAAGTTTCTAAAGTCCAGTCTTTCATGCATCCTCATTTTTTTCCACCCAAATCTTACGTCTCATTCTTCTGGTGTATTTCTAGTGATTTACACTCATGATTCAAATTGAAACATAATGAGACATCAGGCATTGATCTGTCAAGCTGTTAGAAAGACGCAAGGGAGATGGTAATTTTCAGTAATTTTAGAGTCTAATCAAGTGTGTGTATGTTGCCCAGATTACAGTGTATTTGTGAATTACACAAGTCCCCTTTAGCTCAGAGGTCAGTAGAGTTCTACGTAGATAAAGTTCAGTTTGGGCTTAAGGAGCCACGTTTTTTCTTCTGGGCTTTGCAGCTTCGAAGCCCCCACTGTTTCCCACATCTGAGCTTGGGAAGTGAGAAGCAGCAGGTCACTGCCTCCATGGTGTTTCAGGCGCCACAGCACAGGCAGACAGACCTGCAGCCCCGCCGGTGCTGTTGGTGGTGTGGGAGCGTGTTGCTGCCGCCTCCGTGCCTAACCTTTAATTATCCTTGATGGTGTGAGTGTAATACAGACTTATTTGTGCAGCTGGCGTGAGACAAGCGTGCCATCTTGTGAGCAGGCAAAATGGGAACAACATGTAGGTTCCGCTGCGGGCGAATGAAGCGTGAGGGTTATGAGCGGAGCTGTTGGGTATTTTTGTTTTAGGCTCAAAGGAGATCCAGAGCTACAACAACTTAGGGTGTAAGAGGATGGGAAATCAAATTGCTGCTTTAGATCTGAGAGTCATAAGGAGTAATTATTTTTCTTTTAATAGGCCAAGGCCTATCAAGATGATATGGGATTCAGTGATAACAAGGTTATTTTCTTAAAAAGGGAGACTCAAGTCTATGTTTGGTTTAATCAGTAGATTTTGATGCTGGAGAAGACCCAAGTATCATCTAATTCACAAATATGTTGGTTTAATGCAGCCTCTGTTCTTTAGGTCATGTATGCATATATATGCTGATCTTGTTATCTACATACAAATGGTTGTATGAATGTCTTATGACGTTAAGGTTTTTATCTGTGATCTTGGGCAGTTCTCATGACTCACAAGAAGAGAAGCCACGGCCAAATTACGAAGATAATTTCTAATTTCTCTCATGTGTTCTTATTCTTTCAATACGTACTGCTTAACAAAAGAATTGTTTAAGAGATGCTTAAATTTAATTGGCTCTGATTTCGTCTCTGTCTTCTTCAAAGGAAGACATCTTTGCAGTATAAATCCAGTTGTACCAGATTTCAGGGGGTAAGAAATTTATAGCTAATACTAATCCCTAAAAAATGACTACATCTATTGTGAAACATTCTCTACAGAATTGTCACAGTTTTTGGGTCCTGTATCAGTTAATCAAGTAATTTTAGAAGTTGGATTCTCTCCTGACTGTTAATGGTACAAAGATCACTTTTGCAGCCTTGTGTCTTGTTGTTTATCAGATAAAACTGTTACAGGAGTAATTATTTACTCTTGACTAGTCCCATTTTGGGAAGAATTTGCACGCTGATATGTGGATGAAACATTTATCTCTTGAGTTATTTGAAAAAACAGTTGTGGATGTTCTGAAGCTATTCCTAGCCTGGAAATTAAAAGCAGCCCTAGCTTGGATTGATTGTCATGGGGAGAGCAAACAGCAACAGATTATTGATGGGTAGCAACTAGCTGAGCAGAATGACATGATCTGTACTCTTCCCATTGGCTCACATTTGGCAGTCCTTTTATTCAGTTAATGTGATGTGGTTATCTCAGCCCATCCGTGTTGGACTCTCAGCTTCTCCACCTAATTGGCTGTGTTAATTTGTAGCCCGCACCTTCAGATCTCGGGTACATCCCAAATTCCTTTGCACAAGTTGCAACATTACTTCAAAGAAGGTGCTGTTGTAGCCTCTGTGAGTAGTTTTGGGACTTTTTTTTAGACTCCAGAGTGCCGGTGAACCCAGACCTTGCTTTAATAGTTGCTTTCATTATAAGTGAAAACACGGCAAAAGCTTTCACTTTTTGTGGGATACTTCCCAGTGCAACAAATCAGCTCAACATCATTGCCGAATATTTCTTAAAACTGGTGAGGAACCGAATTGGGAATTGAGGTGGCATGAAGGCAGCTCTGAGGAGGAAGACGGGAGCAACGTGGTAAGACTTGCTTGCGTGCAAGGGATTTCTGAGAATGGAAACATTAGTGTAATCTGTGGTTGTACCTCTCTGTAACTTTTTGGAAAAGTAGTTATATATTTTTTAAGGAACATTTAGGTGCATTATTGCTGGAAAAGAGATACAGTGCCCAACTTATTTCAGAATATATCTTCAATAGGAGTAAAACAACTGTTCACTTTTTTTTGTCTCTGCAGACTGAAGATTTCTACTCTCATTGGTAGTTTTAATTCCTGTCTATATGTTGCTGCGTGCAGATTCTGCCACCTATGTTGTACTTGTGTTTCTGAAATTACATGTTTACATCTGAGGGGAAAAAAAAATAAATCTTTTTTTAATGTGTTTTATGATCCTGGCAGATTACCGATGTTTAAATTAAATTTCTGATGCCTGTATGGTCCAGGCTAATGTGAGGGCTTTTGGCACCACCCCTATGTGCAATAAAGAATCAAAGCCAGTAGCGTAAGAAATCTTCTATCAAAAGCTGAAAGCTAGATTCATAAAATCACTTATGCAGGCATTACGAGATTTTCCCATGGAAAGTTTATGTGGGAGTTCGGAAAAAAACTGATTCAAGAACAGCATTATTTGCACTATATATATTCATCCAACAGTCAGCAGGCTGGCGCTGGTACCCGTTGCCAGTTTTAAAGGATTGCCAACACTCATGAAGCTTCTGCAAAGCCACATCAGCAGAGTATCAAGGAGTCTTCTTATTCCGCACTCTCCTTTCCCCTTTTCCAATCAGAATTGAAATGGGTAAAACAGAAATCATACTTCTCAGTGAATGCGTGTACTCAATTCTTATGGCTATCCAAAAAATGCTGCTGCTTTAAAGCCATTTTATAACAAATTATTAAGGTGGAAGTGCTGTAAGACTAGCTTTCTCATCAGCATTTCACTTCATTTCTCAGCTTCAAAAGAAAAATAAGAGATAAAAAGGGCAAATAATAGACCAACCACTCTGAGGGGATCCATTTGCATTCACTTTGGTCTTTTTTAAATGTATTTTGCTTTGGGTTTTTTTAAGAAAATGGCTCTATTTCTCAGTCTGCATGAGGACCATATGATATGTGCTGCAAGAGAGTCTTTCCTTGTTAACAGGGATGATTCCAAAGGCAAGGTAATTCACCACTGCTTTGGCTGGAGCTAATATTGGGTTCCAACATCAGTTCTGTAATTTCTGACAAATGGCCAAGATTTCTTGAATAGGCACAGCTTTCTGTTTTGTGTAGGGAACACACAATCCACTCTTTTGTTTTGGTTGCCACTGCTGTTGTTTCTCCCCCATTCACAATGGAGAGTGGGGTTATTTGTGCTGAGTGGAAAAACAGTGCCAAAATTCTGACTT
The DNA here is from genome assembly GCA_013400655.1 of Mystacornis crossleyi. Taxonomy (NCBI): domain Eukaryota; kingdom Metazoa; phylum Chordata; class Aves; order Passeriformes; family Timaliidae; genus Mystacornis; species Mystacornis crossleyi. Next base: position 16,544 of record VYZQ01035251.1, on the reverse strand, counting down.
GCTTGTGTTTAATGGGATTTTAATTTATGTGATAGCCATAAAGGGGAAAAGAGGTTTTATAATACAGATCCCCTGTATCCTGATCTCCAAGTCAAGAGGGCATATTGGTGATGAAAGTTTTATCTGTCACAGGCATGTCAAGATGAGAGTTTACTATATGATTCAACCCAAATGTATAGGAACTGTTTATATAGAGATTGCCAAACAATTTCCATTGCTTTTCTTTTTATCTAAATTCTTGAATAAATTACTAAATAAAATAGTCTTGTGTTTGGAATGTATGGCTGTGGGATATATGGAAACTCACAGCATGTGGGGGAAAAAGTTAGAATAGGGAAATATAATAGTTTTGTAAACTTTATGTGACTATAGGTACATCATATATAGACTCAAGATTCTATTTGCTGATCAAAGCATCCAAATAATTTTGGATTTAATAATGTCAGCAATTAATGCTAATATATGGAAATTGAAAAGCATGGAGCAACAATAGGTAGCCACGCTTACCAGTATTACCCTGCAGCAGGTAGATTTACATTTTTTTGTTTTGTTTTGCAATCACAGTTTGGAAAATGTGTGTTCTTTTTCCCTTCTCCCATACTTCTGAATGTGGGTTCTCCTGAACAAGCTTAGACAAGATTCAAGCTAAACAATAGGGCAACATCAGAACCTTTGAAGGCTCCGTTTGGATAGGTACCCAAAGCCAGAGTCTGCTTTGATGTATGTGGGCTTAACTCCGGTTGCCCTTGGTTGCCCTCTCTTACCTATGTAACTTGTGTCTGGAAACCCTTGCCAATTTTATTTTATAAAGGAAAAAAATAAAGGACATTTTTGCAAACTCATGTTCATCTTGGCTCTGGTCTGGCTGGAAAAGTACTACAATAATGCCCTCTTCGGTGATGATTTAATATTACTGTTTTAGGTCTAGACTGTAGACTTCTGCCTCCTTCCCGGTTTTTGAAATTTCAACCCTGTTTCAAATAGGAGGATTTTGCCTCTGGTTGGAATCAAAATTATTTGAACTTTTCTGGAATGCTAGCCAAAACCATCTTCTATCTCCCTTGCATTTTTTCTTCTTCTCCCAAGTAATTTATGGCTCCATTTGACTGAGGTTTTGAGCAAGGGAACTCTGATGCCTTTCTCTCATATCACAGACATAACCTGGCAGAAAGGGACAGCACATCTCAGACTTGCTTCTCTCGAAGTCAATGGGGCTTTTGCCATTTCCTTCAAGGGAAGTAGGATCAGTCCATATTCTTAATGCAAAAGAACAAATGAGTCATTTCTTGTACCCATACCTGATTGCTCTTGCCTAGGAGCCGGGAGGTCACCTTCTTTCCTCACTCTTCATCTCAAGGTAGCACTGTGTTTGCCTCTGCCAGTACACTCAACTCAGATTCAGTTCTGAGTCATTTGCAAACCCTAAACTCCCATTGTCTTCAAAGGACGTTTGGATTACAGAGAACACTGAGTTTACTCAGGCTGAAAAGAAATAGAAATATACGAGATTACCACACCTACTAGAAGAGTTTGGCAAGACAGTGGTTGTTTGCTGTAAAGACAGGATGAACAGTGGGGATGTGATAGATGTGCCCACAGCCTAGGAGGTCTTTGATTCTCGCTAGAACAAGATTGAGGGAAAACTCTACTCCACTGGCAAGAAACAAACTCAAAACACTTAAAATATTTCTTTTTTTTTTTTTTTTTTCAGATTTAGATTGTTAAGTGAGAGCTACAAGATGTCACTGATATCAGGATTGTTGTAATGTTGACGTAGATATTGGTCACTTATATTGGAAGTGGGGTTATGTAAGACTTCTTTAAAAACAAATTGTAGAATGTTGAGAGATAATTAGGGCCTACAAACCCTCTTACTTTTTAGAAAGTAAGCCACTGTTTTAAGCATTGAGGATTAGGAGCAATTTTTTTTTTCACAGGAAGTAGGTAATTCTATCCGAAGGCAGTTGAACCTTCTTTGAAGGATCTGCTATCTCCAAAAGATACCACCAGACTAAATGGACCTCTGGTTTCATCTTATAGGGAATGTTCTGTATCCTATCAATCATAACGGCAGCTAATTAATAGAACAACCAGAAGGTTGAGAGAGGATGGCAGGCAGGGCTCTTGGAGCTGTCAGTCCTGGCAGAAGTCAGTGACTTTACTACAGTAGGCAAATCAGGCTGGATTCTCTCCGTGGTGCAATAACAGTAGATTGGCGACCATGCAAAGCAGCATCAATACATAAAAATTAAACTACTTTTAATATACAAAACTGAGTTTAGATAAATGCGGAACAGAGAAGCAAAGCCATAATATTCTCTGAAAGTGTGGCCTTTTAATGCTGTTTTGGAGACTAATTTGCATACAAATAAAATGTCAGCTTATCCCATAACTGTCATGATAAATTGGAGCATTTAGATTTTTGCACAAGATGCTCCTTCTGTACCTTATTAAATTACTGGATCTTGGCCTTTTGCCAAGTGCTAGGGTGATGTTTTATTTACTGAAATACATACAGGAGAGGTATATGGACCTGGACATCTAGAGAACCCAGGTTCAGTCAGTAGCCAAGAGCTCTGCCTGCATGTCACCTTGAACGCCTTGAATTTTTCATTTCTCCATAGATAATTTTACTTATCCATAAAATGTCAGTGATGTTAGTTTTCCTGTTTCACAAGCTTTGTTGAGTTTTAATAGGTTGTTATGTGTACAGAGTGCTTTTAGGTACTTGATTGGAAGGAAGGGCAAGTGAATCTTGCCTTGTTGGGCTCTCCCATCCTGGATGGATGGCAGTGGAGGGCAGGTAGGAACAAGCTCTCTGGAGCAGGCCAGTAAGAAATGCAGAGCAGCAACCTGCTGTGCTCAGGAACCTGTAAATAAAAGCAGTTTTAGAGTTCTTCATTTTGGCTGCAAGATAGCATAAACTTCTTCATGTCACCTCTTTAGACACATCACCTTTTGAGTTCAGTTTCTCCTAAAAGTGTCTGTGTGATTACCCCAGGAGTGAGCTTAAAATGAAATAAGTGCCTGGAAGTGGGCTTAAACAATCTATTTTGAAATGCCACTCCTAAACTCTCTTGAAATGACCAAGTGTCTGTTTTATACCCGTAGAAAAGGTTAGATTTATTCCAGTGGCTAGACGACTACTGATATGTGCTGTGCTCTGAAGCATAAGGTAATAGAAAAGATCATTGTGAATTAATTCAATGTGGATTAATAAGAGATTTATCTGATGAGAGTTGTTTGAAGGTGATGGCACTTTGTAGCTGAACAGGATTTAAGATGTCCAAAAGTGCACCTTTAAAGATTTGAAAATAATCAATGTTGGGAAAGTAAATGTAAATGGGAAGGAGCAAGCTTGAACAGACCACAGCTCTTTTCCTTTGTCTCTTTGTTGCAGACTTTGTGGGGGAAAAAATTGCAAATACCAATTGGGAAATTGGTGATCAGGTACTAAACTGAAGAGCCTGAAAATGCAGAAGAGTAAGAGAGGAGGAGAAAAAACAACACTGTTTTGCTATGATGTTAATACGACGTATAAGGCATGGTTTTCTCCTTGCACTTTTTAGATTGATGAAGCTGTCAAAATTTCAGTGAAGCATGCGGAGTGTAGAATATCAAGCAGATGCATTTTGTCCAAATACAATGTCTGATCCTACCTAATTTTACTGATACGAGGAAGCATGTTTCACCTTTGCAATTTCAGCCAGGAAAGAGTGGACATGCAGTTTGAGGGCTTGTAAAAATATATGTATAGATTAAAAAATCTTTTGGAATTAACTTGTCAGTTGCTTAGAGCTGTGACATCTTCTGTCTTGTATCGTGTATGAAGACACTTGTGCCAAAGCAGAAAGGAGGTGATCTTGCTGACGAGGCAATTGCTTGTCATTAAGCTTATTCTGCCCTCCCATGGTTTAGGGCCTGACTTTTGGGTTCCTTACACAGAAGGGGTTGTTCTTCCCTTCCCTTCTCAGCAGAGAAAAGTTAGGGAGGGCCATGTGTTGGTTGTTCGCTGGCAGGCTTGCTCTGAGAACCACAAGCAAAACTGGGAGAGAAGCATCGTGTGTGAGTGCGTCCTGCTCTGTGTCCCAGCTGGAGATGGTGGGGATGCGAAGCTGTACATGTCTCTTTCCTGTCATTTCATTGTGCGAGTGTCCACAAGGGAAGGTAGAAGGGCAGAAGCTTTAGCCAGTCCTCTACCACTGCGTCTGCGTCTGGGGTAGTTTGCATCTAATGTAATCTAATTTTCAGTGACGGCAACAATTTCACCTGGGGTTTCCAGTGTTATTTACAGATTTTTTTTTTTTTTAAACGCCTAAATTAGAAAACATGGCAGGTCTTTGAACTGTGGGCTGTTCTAATGAGCTTGTTAACTTTCTGGTTGTGCTCGGCACAGGTCTGGGCCAGCCCGGCGGGACGGGCTGCCGAGGAGGGCTGGGTGCCGGGTGGCTCCCGAGGGACGGAGCCCGCCGCTGAGACACTTTCCCAGAAACTCAGTTTCTCTAAACATGAGCTTTCCGGCTTCGGAGCTCGTGTGCCTTACAGCTGCTCGATTGTTGTATGGAGAGTAGGGAGGAGGCTCCAGATTGATTAGGACTTTATGTGCTTGGTAGAAGTCGGCACTTTGAACACTTACGGGCTTTTTATACGAAGCACAGCAGACAGTCTTTGTAGTCTATTTATGTGTAATAAACTGGGTTTTGTTTTGTGTCTTGTGTTTTCTTTCTGTTTTTCTT
>VYZQ01035250.1:17248-34573 GCA_013400655.1 Mystacornis crossleyi | reverse complement strand
TTCTATGATTCTATGATCTTTTCAATGCCCCAAGCCCTGAACTGGCTCTTTGAGACATTAAATTCCCCAAGCCCCTGTCTTGTACTTTCCAGCCCCTGCCTCCACAGACTTCCTCCTTCCCACAGCATCCTCTCCTGCAAGGTCTTCCTTGCTATGCTGCAGCTGTGTGAAGACTCCGTGCTGCTTTCACAAGGCACACATGACTTCTGGGCACGGTGTTACCCACTGCCTCTCTCCTTAGAAGGTGAGCCCCCTCCCTGGCAAAGCGGTGTGTGCTGCGCCTCTAGTGCCGGGGTTGCATGCAGCGTGGAGTTAGTGTGTCTGCACCAGGATCTGCAGGCGAAGGAAGCGCTGTGCATGGAAGCTGGGAGGAGAAGGAAGCACTGGTTCACGGCGAGCAGCCAGTGCAGCTGCCTCACTCCTCCACTAGCCCCCAGCGTGGATGTGCACACCGTCCTGGCCAGTGCCGGCGTGTCTCTGTGCTCCCTTTCAGGTGGGTGCCCCTGTGTGGTGTTTGGCTACACCGAGGCCCCTCCTGCCCCTTCCACCCACAGCCTTGCTGGATGTGCTGGTGCCTCCTGGCTCCACAATCAGCTGCTCCATCTACCCATGTGGTCACAGACTGCCTTGTACATCCTCATGGAGGGCAGGGGTTGCCGTTTTAGGGTGTTGCAGGACTGGTTCACTTTGAGTGCCAAGATAAAACTTCCCCTTGGAGCTAAAAATATCTGCTCCTGAACTGTCTCCCTCCTGGGACAATTTAGGCAGAATACGGACTTAAAACTCCCATTTTAACAGTTTATATGCGCCTATACAGATCACCAGAGACTGTGACTATTGCCTTGTGAGGATTACAGGTCTCAGGTTTTCTTCCCAAAAGCTAAGATCAAGTGGTGGTCCTAATGTCCATCACGGGGAGAAAAAAAAACTAATGACTTTCCAGAATAAGCTCTCCTCCCCAGTGATGGTACTGCCTGCAGAGGGAGGCCTGGCTCAGAATGGGAGCCAAGTCCTCCCTGTGGCTCAGGACAGCCTACGCTATTTTGGGGCAGATGGTTGAATACCCAAACCCCAGACTTTTCCGCCTTGAATCCCAGTTTTCTGACCTATTAGATTAAAAGTTGTGACCTGCTTCTCATATCTCATCCTTGTGCCTGCCAGGAGTCATCACTGTGTCTGGATCAGTAAGGCTGAGCCAGCTGGTGAACTTGTCTCATTATCTCCTTGCCGAAAACTTACAAGCGTTACTTATTCTTGGATACTTGTAATTTTTATGCTTTTCCTACCCAGAAGATTAGCTCAGGCATAGCAGAGCTCAGAGCACAAACCCATCTTTTGGCATTAACTTATCCTGGGCTGGCTGTCATTTTACAGTACTTGCACAAAAAGAGTAACTAGCAACAGCACTTACAAATCATAGACTATATTGTATTGGTTTAGCTCATATTGTTTGCCTTAAATTTATATTGTGCTTTAAATGTCACCCATTAAAATTATTAGGGCAAGGTTTGCCCTCAGTTTACAGCCCTTCTCCCCAGCAGCTCATAAGAGAAGCTGCTTCACCGTTGTCCTCATCTCATTTTAGTTGTGCTGTAGAAGTCAGAGAGAGTGTCCAGAGAGTTGTAACACAGCCTGGAGCTGTTTCACTTCCAGAGAAGATTTCAGCTTGTAAACTCAGGTATCAAACGAGGCAAAGCGCCTTAGAAAGATGCATTTCGTTTCATTCACCCCCCACCCTAAATCTTTAACTTCTATTTGCGTGCAGTGATGCAAAAGTGGATAAGAGACCAAGAGACCTTGTCTTTGGCAATAGGTTTTTCTGAGTTCCCATCTAAGCCTAAGGAAGACCATTCCTTTTTATAGGAGAGTACTTTAATAATGTATTCCTTCTGACTGTTGTTATTCTGTCTCATGTGTTGCTTTGCATTTTTCTGTCTGCCCTCGCATTTCCTCTAAAACACAGTTCTTAAATAGCTTCAGCCGTGCATACAGAACTTTCCGTGGATGTTCTTAATCTGTGAAAACACGATCTGTAGCAAAGACAGTAATGCAGCCCTAAGCACAGAGATGCCAGTGACACTTCTTCAGTGCCTTTAAACTGGTGAATGTGATCTTATTCTGGCTAGTGACAAATCCCAGTGATGAAATGTCAGCAGTGTTTACACAGAAGTCAGACAGTGCAAAATTAACCCTTTCTATCACTGCTCTCAGGGCAGAACAAAGCTGTTGTTTTCTTCTGTGAGAATCAGACTGGCAGAAAAGAAGGAAACTGGTATGGAAAAATTGCCAAAGGCTGTTCTGGAGGGTCAGCAGAGACTGTGCGAAGCTGGCCATGCTCTGTGTGACAAACTGAACAAGCCATGAGTTTCTTTTGAGTTGTCCTGGGCAGAGTTTTCCAGACACATCTGATGAGGGCAACGTCACAATTTGTGCAGATTTCCTTAATGGGAGTTTGAACCAAAATCCCAGCTACCTTCCAGGATCATCTTTGCCATTACATACATGATGTCCAGGTCTCTCAGCTTCTGTAGGTCAGTTTAGGTGTGATACAAAGTTGGGCAAAGTTTAACTGCAAAACCTGAAATATATTTTGCCATGTAACTCTCTGACTGCTCATCAACAGCATGAGTCGTGCTCTAGGGACATAGAGGAAGACAGCAGAAAAGGAGGAAACAGGATCCTTCTGTTAAAGGTCCTGACTGTGTTGAGCATTAGGTCTACAGTGCATATCATATCACTACCATGACTGAAAAAGTCCTAGACAGAAGCAGGGGATATGCAGGAGCAGGGAGAGTGGGTAGCCGGAGCTGAGTGAGCCAGCAGTGGCAAGATGGGAGGAACACACAAGTGGTAGGAAAGCACTAACACTTCCCCTGCGAAGAAACACGTCAGAAGGCCTAGGAGAAAATGGGACCTGAAGATCCAGTTGTAAGAGACAGTGGAGATGTCTAAGTGGGGAGAGCTGAAGGCACCNAGTGAGCCAGCAGTGGCAAGATGGGAGGAACACACAAGTGGTAGGAAAGCACTAACACTTCCCCTGCGAAGAAACACGTCAGAAGGCCTAGGAGAAAATGGGACCTGAAGATCCAGTTGTAAGAGACAGTGGAGATGTCCAAGTGGGGAGAGCTGAAGGCACCTCTGCAGGGGGAAACAGCAGGTGACAGGTACAATGGTGCCCAAGGTGAGGTCCAGATACAGAGGGAGGCAGGAGAGGCAAAAAGCAAAATAAATTGGGGAGTAACGAGGCAGATGAGAACTTTTTTGTAATGGCAACTGCAGGAAAAGAAGAAAAAACCACAAGAAAAGAAGTGGATTTTAGGAGTGTTGGAGTGGGTAAAAGGGTAGAACTACTCCTTGCCTGGGCCTGGGAGAGCAGAGAAGACACCATAAGTGTCTGTGATGGGGAAAGACAAGGAGATGGCAGCAGCCCGGGCACACTGAGGAAAGACTCCTCTGCTGTCTCAGACCTCATGCTAGAGGTGGAGATGGAGCTCTGGCAAGAGCTTCATCTGGAAACTGCACTGGAAAATCACAGAGCCTCTCCCAAACTGCAGTAGAAGTAGCTAGTGAACTATGTCACCCTGAGGTCAGGAAATAACAGAGGCAAAGGATGCCTGGCACAAAGATGGCAAACTGAGAGGCAGAAAGCCTTGTGCAAACTTGATGTTTTATTGTTGCTAACAAAAATAGCTGTAAAGGTGAACTGAAGGAATAGGTCAGCTTTGAGCTTATGTGCACAGCAATACACAAAGGATTGGAGACTTTGTTGCTTTCTTGTTGGCTCTGTTTGGGGCAAACAGGAGTGCTAGCTGTGCCTGAGAATCTGTAGGGTTCCCTGCACTGGTAAGGCAAGAAATTATTAATGAGGAAAAAATCATTTAGAGCTATTTTTTCTGTCTCTTTCAGAGATTATTATTACAGCAGCAACACCTTTCTTCTTCCAGATGTGCTGAGCAATTCTACTTCTTCTAGAAGTTAAAGGTAAGTGCAGACATTTAGTTGCTTTGAAAATGATATTGTATCATACTCACCACATGAGCTCCATCCTTAAAATGCTGCTCGAACACAACTGCCCTATGGCTCTTGATTCTGAAATGCAAGCTGAATTAAACATACCCACCAAAGACAGACTTACTATTCCCTGTGTCTCAGCTCATGCTTTGGGAAAATGCAGGTACCTTTTACACACAGACAAGTAAGATAAGGCATAAAGCTTCATATCTGATGCAAGACACACTGAAAAGCCAAAAAACAATGAGAAGAAAGAAAAATAGCAGAAGGGCTCTGAATATTTGCTTCCTGGCACAGTTTTCTTCTTTTAGGAATTTGGTTTAGGTTTCAAATGCCCCTTACAAATAGAGAAACTGCTGTCCTGTTCCTGAGGCTTTAGAGTAGCCAAACTCCTCTCTCCTTGCTTTTTTGGTCATTGGTTGTGCTCTTCAGAGGCCATTTCATCATGTTGTAAGGTAAGACAAGACTGTGACCCAGATTCTGTTCTCTTGGGTGCTGCGGCTCAGCTTTATATACTAATGTTGCTTGGGGTTTCACTGTTTCCACCCTTCCTACTGTTCTGGTGAATTTGATTTCCCACTGCAACACATAAAGAGCAACAATACATGCTTCAAGGCATCATCTCACACCTCTTTGTCCTCAGCCATGAGTAGGAGTCTCTTTTAAAAGCACTTTGCTTTCATTCATCTGGCTTCTGCTCTTCTTTATATTTTTTTAATATTTTCATTGCATTTTATTATGATTCTTTCCTCAAGACCTTAGATAAATCACAGAACACTAAACAGACTTGCAGTTACTTTCCAGGACAATAAAAGCTAAGGGTCAGCTGAAGGAGAAAACATGGTGGACCTATAAAACCTTGTTCGTTTCAGGGGCAGCGCAGGAGTCTGCAGTAGAGACACCTGCCTAACAGCTGGTTGCCATGTCCTACAAACACTTTTCCTGCTGCAAGCAGGTTGGAAGGCATTTTAAGGGCAGTGCTGGTTAAGCAGAGTCAGCCCAACAGTCAGCATGGAAAGATCACTGGAGTCCTGAATGCAGAATCATTCCCAAAGGATCCTTTTATATTTCACGTGACATAGTATTTTTCAGAATTTCATAGTGCTTTAATTTTTGTTATTGTTTAATAACAATATCTCATGTGCATGTGCTGGTCTACATTTTTCACTGGTTCTTCAGAGGCTCCTCCCTGTCCCTCTTGACTTGTTTACAGAGGGGCAAGAAACTGGAATTACATATCCCTCACACCTGTCAATCGAGACAACGCATTATTGCCTGCACCACTTGCTGGTTACTTATGGAGCAGGGAGAACAAAAGAACGGGGCCAGGCATGGCTTGCGAGGAAAATCCCTCTCTTTGGAGCTGTGGCCAACTTACTTATCGTGATGAGAGACAATAATAATGCTAAAAATGAAAAAGACAGTGCAGTGCTGACAATTTTGTTCCTGAGAAAGGGATAAAAGATTTGAAAACTTTCAGAAGTATTTTCCAAAGGGATCACTTTGCCCATAACAGAAAAGACAGAAACATGGCAACGATGGTGGTAGCACACTAGAGCCGGGGAATAACAGCTCACCACTTCATTCCAGTGTCTGAAAGGGTCTTATGACCATCTGATTCCATTTCAGCAAATCATCTTCTATGCAAAACTTGTGTCTATTTGTTGCTCCTTTCTTAGCAATAGAAGAGATGCCTCTGAATGTGCATGTCTGCCCCACACTAATATTTTTTAAAGGCTTTAAGTTTTATGCTCGACATCTTCTCTGCGTGAAGTCCCTTTCTTCAGACAACTCAAGAACATTTTGCAAATATTTTTATTGTAATTCCAGTGGCCACAGCAAAGGGAGCATTCAAAGGATGCAGCTCACTGGACTGGAGCGATGGGGAGGGTGGAATTCAGCCCCCTTCATGCTTCACCAGGCTGTGCCCTGCCAAGCTTTCTCCTGCCTTGCCTCCTTGGAGCTGCCCTGTGCTGGTGAGTTAAAGGAAAACTGCAGCTGTATTATGGGGGCCAACAATGTGGAGGTACAGTGCGAGAAGCACTTGTCACCAGGAATAAACAGTGATATGTGTTTTTTTTTTTTTAAGTTGCTAATTCTGCTTGGCATTTCTGAGCCCAGCATTGAAAGCATCCATCTTGTTAAAAAGTGATGTCATTTGTGACAGTAGTAGTATTAGAAGAGACTGCAAACGAGTTCTCAGCCTGCTTTAATAATGATTTAACCACCACGAAAGTAATCAATATTTTAGGGATGAATTTTCTACCGTGCCTTTAGTAGACTCCACTTTTGCCCAAAGAGAACAATGTCTACAGATCTGCTGGTGAAAATATCTGAGTGCATGTGTCAAAAATGTACAAGGGAAATATTACACCTGCAACACTTCCAGCCCAGCACTGAGTTTATATTGTGAATTCATAAAGTGAATTAAAAATCCCTTTGTCTTTACCCAGTCCCAGGTAAAACCAATCCTACCTATCTCTCTGATGAATCTAGAAGGTAAATGTTATACCTGTTTTCTCTTACATATTTCTGTGTTTAAAAACAGCCAAAAAAAAAACCTGGGGAGTTTTTGATATAGTGCAATATCTAGCAGAAGACACCAAAATGTCATTTACGTGACAGAATTGGATGACATTTGAATTTCACATCCTGGTCACAAAATGAGATTATGGCATTCTAAAGTGCTTGGGTAATTGATGTGCAGATGCTTTTTTTAAAAAAGTGGATTATCCAAACTGAATGGTTTACAAAGGAAAAGAAAAGGAAAGAAGCTCAGTTTTCTTTCTTTTTAATGCTGATTCATTTCATAGCTATGCCAGTAAAAACAGAAGCCTTTCAAATGGCTTTGGGGTCTTGTTTGTTTGCTTGTTTTGGTTGAGTGAATTGTTTTTACACAATTTCACTCCTACATAAGAAATATTCTTATAAGACTATTTAATCATAGAGAAAGTTCCTGAAAAGGTAGGTGTGGAATCTATGTCCTCCCTTCTTGTGAGAAATAGACTAATATTTTCTGGACTAAGTAATAATTAGATTAGGTATTCTTAAATTAGTCAATATTTTAACTGAGAAGTGCTCTGAAATTTTTAAACCTGTATCACTCAAAATCAGTATTCCCCTCAAAAATAATGGTCCTGCAGCAAAATTGTCTGTATGACCTCAGTTCCCTGAGGTTATTTTTAATATGTCACCAAGATAGATGGCTTTACTTTGTGCTCAAAAATATTCACGTTATTATATATAGTAAGTCATACTAATGCTAATAGCAGCATAATGAACTTTGGTTGCTTTATAAGAAGCTTAAAAAGAAGCTTAGATGATCTTTTAGATAATTAGAAAATAATTAGACACAGAATATCCAAAGGGCCAATTTCTAAGGGCCTTGTTTCATGTACGTTCAATTCATTAAGTCACATTCCCACTTTGAAGTTAATGGGAGTCTCTTTACCTACAGCACCACAGGATTTGACCCAAGGTCGTGGATGCCACAATACTGATGAATAATTCTGCCAGCTTTGTTCTCACAATTAAAATCTTTGTGGATATCTGGCCAGTGAATAACTCCTGGTGATAATGTCAAAAATCTTATGACCAGCAAGAATAATAGCTACATTTTCATTTTAGAGCACATGTGGTAAACACACCTTTGGAAACCAATTCTCAGCTCACCTGGAGCTGGATTAGGGTCTATTTTTAGTGGCAAGGCAATTGCATTATACCATGCAGGGGATGCTCTGAACTTCAAAACTTGACATCATATACAATTTTACGGGTGTAAAAGAACCAAATGACTTTTCTCTTTTAGTTTAATTCAGACATTTTCAACTTGGAGGTGGCCCAGCTGTCGCAGAACACAACAAAGGAAGCCAAGATGGCATGGATGGGTTTATGTTGTGGAGGCTGGGAGGGCAGGGATGGTGTGGGAGAGCTGCTGGGGAGCTGCTGGAGTCCCCACCTGAGCAGAAAGCCTGGTCCAGACCGCACGCTGCAGGTGTGCACTCGTGGGCCAGGCGTGGTGGAAAGTGCCACATGTGAGAGAAAAGGGATGTGGCTGCGGGTGGTGCTGTGCACCTCTGTCGCTGTGTGGTGCTCAGCTTTGTGCGGGCAGAAGGGGGTCCTTCACCGGCAGGACAGATGTCAGCTGGAGCAGCATTTCCTAGCAAGTGGCAGGAATTATTTAGGGAGGGGGTGTACCGCTGTGGATAGAGCACAGCGTGAAATGGAGTCACACTGCAAGGGACAACAAGTGAAAACTGGGAAATCCTGACACTGGGGTTTTGCTGAAGTGATATGCTACAGTAAAAGCTATCTCTGTTGGGAAATCTGAGATGGAAGTTGACAGTAAGAGTCCCAGAAAGCTAAACATTTCCTTTCCTCTGGTCTTTACTCTAAATTTATCTCAGATTTGATTGGAAACCAGACCTGCATGAAAAGGAATATGCATTTTCTGACTACCATTCACTAATCCTCATACAACAACGGCCATGACCCTACCAGTCATTCCAGATATTACTGACTTGGAGGATCTGCATGTCCATAAAAATGCATGTATATGTGAGAGAAGGTATGTGAGATAGTCTATACTTCCATCCCTAGTACAAAGCATGAGCCCAGGATTTCTAAGCTGACAAATTCTGAAATCTGTGAAGTACAGGAAATACTTCTTTGGGCATGGTGCAGAGAGAACCTTTCGGGAAGTAGAAAGGTTTCGGCAGGATGTCACAGGTACGAAGACAAAGGTTTCAGTTGTCCTTATGAGCATGTTTCCAGTAATTTAAGTGAGGGTCTACTTGTACTCTTGCAAGGTAAAGCCTTCAATGAAGAAGGCCATGGTACTTGCACCTGGCAGAGAGGCTCGTGCAGCTGCTGGGAGGTGCAAATAGTCCATGGAGGCTTCAGTGTGGTGTCTTTTTCTCCTACCAATCAATCAGGCTCAGCAGCCAAGCAGGGCGTAGCAGTGCATACCAGGGCATCCATGCTGGGATGCGAGATGGCTCGGGAACCCTTGGTGTTCTGTGATGATGAGGAAGCTCCAGCTTCCCACTTAATGGGAGAGCAATGCCAGGCATAAGGTGTTGCACTGGTGAGCTGTTCAAGGCACACACAAAAAGAGAATGATAATAAATCTTGGCTCTCCACATTGGGCTGGCGCGGCTATCCAGTCAACTTAACACTGGAGTACAATGTTCCAGTCAGCTGGAATCTTATTCTTCCCCTGAAGAGCCCTGAAAACAGTTACATTGAAATAAACCTGACCAGAACCTATGCCAGAAAAGGTTTCCACTGGAATATATTACTTCCATGATTTGACATCTTCCGACAAAAAATGTCCCAGAGATCTTCACTAGCTTTCCCACTTCATCTTCTGAATGTGTGAACGCAGATTCTCCCAAAGCTACACATTTGCCCATGTTCCCTCAGTCTACCAAGCATAGCATTTGCAAAGTGCTTTGCTAAACCAGAATTTTTAACAAATTTTTCTTCTGTGTGAAATGAAACAACACAATCCTACACCCCAGCAAGCCCCTGTTTGGAAATTTTCATTTTTATTTGGAATAAGAAATATCCTGAATATGTAAGGAGGCAAACAAAGATATTTCAATGTTTCTATTCTTAATATTTCTATCATGTATGTGTTCTTAGAAAGGAAGATGAGTGGGTATGAAGAGAAGTATCACATCACACGATCTAGGGGCTCACTGAAGGGCAGAGAACACTGCGAAGAGGAGAGAGCCACAGGACTATACAAACATACACCATTAGTTACAGGCTGCAACATTCACGACGGGATCCTGCAGTCTCATTTTGTTGAAGGCTCAGCCTTTGAAAGCCTGAAGAGTACAGGAGCAGAGGGTGACAAGTGGTTTAATGATTACAGGATGGTACCACCACGTCACATGTTCTTGGTCCTTGGTCTGACCCAACTCCTGACCTGTTACACAACTATAAGCAAGTTCTTTTACTGTTCCAGTCCAAATCCTGCAGTCTGCATCCAGGCAAAACAGTCCATGCAATAAAATTCTGTCTTGCTGAAGGTTTTAGGGGTAACAACAATACACTGTTTCCTTCCTCTTGCCCACAGCAAGGTATTCTGGTACCACAGTCCCCTGAGGGACAAGGCTAAATGTGCCATGATTTGGCGACAGGCTGTGATCAAAATCAAATCTAACACCAGTGTATAGCAGCAGTGACCCACTTTCACTCTTTATTTTCTCCTCTCCTCTGTGGTTCTCAAAAATCACTTGCCTCTAGCATTGTCACTTCTTTAACTCCCAGCCTAAAAGATCTGCTGTGCCAGAGCACCCCATGACTCAGAGAGATCCAAAAAGCCTGAGCTTAGCAGCATGCCTACTGAACTGAGACAAATAAGATGAGCAGGTCAGTCTGACGAGCTAATCAGAACTCTCCTCTAGGAAAGATTATGCTTCCAGGACATACTCCACATATTGCAGAAAGCATGTGGAAGAGTGCCAAGGCAGAGATACCAACTCCAGCATAACCCACGTTCTTTCAGTCTTGCACATCCTCAAGGACAGTTTGTCTTTTGACCTGACGCTACAAACCTTTAGAAGTATAAAATATCTCCCCTTCCTTCTCAGTGGCGGTGTGTTTCTCATCCCATCCTTTTCTCTGGTCCCAACACAGGGGATTCTGCAGCTACTAAAAAAAAAGTCTCCAAGTGACCAAGACAAAGTAGGTACAAGACAGCCCTCTGATATTCCTCCGTTCTCCATGTGAGCCCACAAGGCCTATATTTGTGACCCTAGTGAGTCTTGGAATGTTGCTTAGCTATGGCAATAGAACTGAAGTTATTACTTCTCTGTCTCAGGCAGGAAGAGCACACGCTGTGACAGAAGAGCTGCAGACGGCACCTATTGAGTCTATACAGCTTCATGAACATCATTTCAACTTCAATTCCAGTAACATTACCTACACAAACATTCTCAAGCCTGAAACTCATCGTTCCTCTCTCTATTTTTTTTTTTTCTTAATCACTCTATGGCATATTTCTCAGTCTTGAAAACACAACAGAGGATCTCTGTTGAAACAGCAAATAAACTGCTGATTTACACTCCTATATTTTCTAATCTGAGCTCGTTTTACCTCGACAACCATACAATGCTTATTGTTTATCAGTAGTCCTGTTCAAAAATAAAACATACATCATATTGGCTAAATGGTGCTCTGGGACTGACCCACTGTTCCGACCTAGCAGCAGTCATATCCATTCCGTGTGTGGTCCGGCCTTGTGTGGCTTTGGGAAAATGGCAGAGAACTGATGAATAGCAGCCCCCCTCTGCTATGGTACATACTGATCCACATACTGCTGGTTAACACATTTGTGAACCCCATTGGAAAAACAAAAATTATGCAGCCCTTCTAAGAAGAGCCATTAGATGACATAGCAAGCTCTTGTTTTGCTTTGCTTCCCTTATGTTTTTCTTAGGAGAATTAGTACTAAGCCTCCATTTCATAATTTTGAAGATTGCTATTTTGCTTTGGGCCACAAGTGAAACAGCCATTTTTAGTTCCACTCTTCTTTATGATTTCTGCACTGGACAGGAATAGCAAGACTTTGCATACTGATACCCACCTGGTAAGGGAAGATCTGCAAGAAGAACAATGCTGTTCTTATCTGCAATAGGGGTTTTTAAATAAACTCACCTACCACTGTTCTTTGGTTGTTGCAGCACCAAATTTACATGCAGGTCTAACGCTGAAAACAAATAAGCAGTGGCCTGTGTGTGCGTGTGGTGTGTGTACTGTAGCAGATACTGGGGCAGATCGTCAGCTGGTGTAAATCAGCCTAGGTCCATTGACTTTAATGGAAACGTGCCAACTTACCCCAGCTGAGAATCTGATTATTGTTTTGCAAGTTCTTGCATTAAAGATAAGGATTCACATTCTGCTCTGTTACAGTGGTGTAAATGGGAGTAACTTCACTGAAGACTCCGGAGTCTTGCTAGATGTGCCTTACCTGAAGAGCAGAATTCAGTTCAAAATTTAATGACAATTAAAGCAGTCTTTACTTCTACTACATTTCATCTCCCCCCTTTTCCTTAAAAAAAAAAAAAAAATCAGCCTGTCATGGAAAATATCAACTAAATCTTTTTTCTCTGACTTTCATTTCCAGGCTTTGTGCAAATAGTTTATTTGATTTGACACCAACTGCACAAAAGGTTGCCCCTTCTGTTCCATCTAAGCTGGTATCAAGAAAGGAGAGAGAAAAATCGCACAGCTGGTAATACAGAGAACCCAAAAATATACAAAGACGTACCAGAGGGAATAGTCATCAACATAAAGTGAACAAGCACCCAGACTATTGATTACATGCTGCTCACAGAACACTAGGCATTTCTGCCAACTTCTTTCCACTCTTACGCTGAGCTGCAGACAGCATGTTGTACTTTGCATCATCAGTTTTGATGAATAATGCACTGATAAACACTGCAGCCAATATTCTGGAGGAGCTGAGAAGCCAGATGTCATCTGGACCTCCAATAGTTTTAACCCTGGGTCTCTGACAGACACTGAAATAAACACTAGACATGCACTGCAGAATGGGCGATGCCCAAATGGGACGTTAGGCACAATATTACACTGGCAGGCATATGAAAAATGGACACTGTAATCCTTTCAGTACCAACTTCCCGAGGTACTGAGACAGTGAGAAGGCAGCACCCTGGTGTGAGCTGCTCACTGGAAACACCTGCCAGGTGCAGCATTCCTGTGTGAGCAGGGGTGCCCGGACCAAAGGAATGCCATTATCTGTGTCAGCTTGGCCCTGCAAGCCGCTGCTGGCTCCGCATTGAAGGGACCGAGCGAGGGGCTCGGCAGGCTCAGCCCCTTGAGGAAGCAGGATCCTCGTTGGGAAACACGGATGAGTTCCTCCATGGCTGCGGGCTGGACCTGTTAGGGTGTTAGGGTGGCAATCAGCTGGGCATCTTAGCAATACACCGCAGTCTTTCTGGTCAGAGGCAGCAACACGTAGGAAGGGTTCTCAAGTCCTCAAGCTTTATTTGGTATTTATTTTACCTGCATCCTCACCGGTGAGGCTCAACTGTTTCAAGCAACAGGCCCCTTAGCCCCCCCCCCAGTAAGGCAGAAGCTCAGGGGACCTTGAGACCTGTGACGGTTTCATTTCAGTGAGTCTCAGCAGCACCAGGTTCCATTTAAAATCTCACACAGTTTAGCAATATCAGCAGTGAGATTATGCAGTTTTGGAAGTAAACTATTCTACCCACCCAACTCAATAATCCAAGGTCTCAGCATGCCATGTACGAGTAAAACTTACTCTTTTTAAATAAATGAGGGGAGAGGCTCTCTCTTTCTCAGAATTACTGTATAAAGGGCTGATTGCTAACTCGAAATTCTCTTTAAGGAAGATCTGCTTATATAGAAAGCCAAATTAGGCTCTCAAAGGCTGAGTGTATGCCTAAGCAATGGAAGAGTGGTTTCTCTCTGCTGGCACTGCAACACTGCTAGGGTCAGGAAGCCCCCTCATGGTTTGCTCACCAGGAGGAGGGTTGTATTATTTGAAGCATCCTAAATGTTCTGCTTTATTTTACTGCCAGAATTTTCCAAGAAAATCTGCCTGTTGAAAAAATATATGTGGCTTAAATATGGAAGTGTTTTCCCTCTATTTATGTTCGCCACCTTCTTTTGCACCTGAGTAACCATAGTTGGCAAATTCTCTAAGACAAGCCCTATTCCCACATTGAGGGGAAATCCAAAAATAGGTAACGTGCTCCTTATAATGCTATTTCTTTTCCATTCAGCTTGTCAAATAATTGACAAATGTGAAGCATGAATAAGGACCTCTTAATGGTACGAAACAATCCAAAAAGAAAACTGGCATGCACATGAGAAGTGCTTAAAACAAAGTAGTAGATCAGGAAACGCTTACATAGATAAGGGGTAAGCTGTAAAAAGGCAGAGGCAGTGACTACAGTGGAATTTCAATTATACTGACATTGATGGGCATAGCAGTAGTGGAGTCATTAAGGATGGATGCGTGTTTCTGAGTGCAGTACCAAACAGTTTTTTCGGTTTGAGGAGCAATCAACAAGACCAGGGGCTATTTTGGACTTAGTCCAAGGCAACGAGACTAGGTGAAATGAATAATATGGAAGATAATAAACCCTTAGGGCTAGGTTATAATATCATCACATTGGAAGCACTTCTGAAAATATTTGTGAATGGTTATAAAAGTACAATAATTCTGAGGACAGAATGAGTTGTAGAAAGTTGATTGGAATCAACTGTTTGTGGACAATAATGGAAAAGCATGCAGTATTTAAGAAATGGAGAGTGCTATTTCTATTCAGTTTATTAAATCAAAGTCAAAATGATAGCAAAAACAAGCTAATGTGGCCTCAAAAAATGTAATAAAGGTATCAAAATGCTTTTCTTATTTAAAAGGCCAGGCATCCTTGAAAAATGGGAAGGTTTGGCAGTTTTAAAATGAATGAGAACAACATCGAGAGAATACCAACAATGAATAATATCCATTAAATATTTCAATCAAGACTGAAGCCAAGTTGCTCAAGTGTATGCATGCAATGTAAATGGCAGAGAAGAAAAAGAACAAAAAAGAAAGATGATAGTGAAACATGGAGAACTCATTTGTATCTATTTCCACAAATAAAAGGACCAGTGCTCAGCCTTTCATTCTGAGAGTAGCTCCCGTGGCTACGGCAGAGCAAGGACAGGAGTTGGGGCTATTCAGGGAGTGCACCCTTAAGGAAGCTGCTGGCAGTGGGAAACCAGGATAACTGCTTTCATACAGAAGGGTCTGATCTCACTCTTGTGCTGCCCCAAACCACTTAAAAGTAGATGCATAAGAGCTGGCACAGGGTCTACCTTGGCAGTACAGTGACTATTCACACTTGCCATGACAACATGGAAGATTCAAGAGGAAGAAGTGTATCTTGACACATACAAATTACTCCACATGGTCAAATGGTCAGAGATGTGGCTCAAGCACACACATTTCATTCCACAGAGGTGCAGTCAGGTACTCTGCCTCTCCTTGGAGGGCCGCTGCATCCAGGTGATGGGTGTTGTAACATTTCCCAGTAAGCCAGCTTAGCCCTTCACAATTTACCTGTGCTTTCAGCTGCCATTTCTGAGAAAACTGGATCTTCTCCTGAACACCACAGTTTCTCATACTAGAGAGGTCCCTTTTCCTTCTGCTCAACTAGTGGTGGGAGGGCCAGAGCCATCTGGCTAAATCTTACTCTGGGAAGGAACAGGAAGGTGTTGCCTGACGAGAGACCCAGCAGAGAGATGGACAGACAGCAGACACTTGTGGAAACAGGAGGCTGTGTGGTGAGTGAAGGGGAATGTGCTGAGGGAGGTACTTTGACTCTTGCCGAGGAGAAGGAGGGTGCCCTTGGTGAGAGCGTGCTGCAGTCAGCAGAGAGCCTGGCCAGGCAGAGCCCAGGCTGGTCACGCCCAGCTAAGCAGCACTTCATGCCCCTGTAGGGATGTGTTGTTCAGCTGGCAGCATCTCCTGCTGCTGTACACAGCCTGTGACAGGGGCTGCTGCGTCTCCCTGGGAAGGAGATACCAGAGCCTTCCTTCTTCCTTCTTCCTTCTCCACAGACACGTATTTCTCAGCCCACATCACCAGCCAGCTGGAGCTGAACACCATGAAGTTGAACTCCAACCTTCTCCAGTATCCAGGAAGGCTGGAATTACTGATTTCAGTTCAAACATGCAAAGTGGAGAGCTCAAGATGCCAGGGTGCATATTATATCCCAGATTTCAAAGCAGGCCTCATGGCTAGCACCCAAGATCCAAGACAACTCTTTCGATTTTACAGTGAGCTTAAGCTGAGGACAAAATGGTGACTTTGCCTCTGCTGCACTGATGACTATCAAATAGATGAAGAATCTAAAAAAAGACTATTTTAATTGTGGGATTTTTTCTTCAGCTACAAATCCTGGCCTCCACACTCTCCAAGTACCTTCAGAACAAAAGGCTGTCATGTTTCAAAGACAAAGATGAAAAGTGGTTGATTTTGTCCAGTTACACATAGCGGTAATGAACCCAGCACAAATTAAGCTTACCAAGTCCCCAAATAGATGGGGACATTTTAATTTTGTGTTGGGGTGTGAAATGTGTCCAAACATGAGCAAAGATCATTCCTTTGTGTGATATCCTTCACCCATCTCCCTGGAGAGAGAGGACGGCACAGTGTGGAACTAGAGTTTATTGCATGAATCCTCTCCCCCTAAGCCCTTTGGCACCTATCAAGCACTGAGCATCCCCCACCTCTCCGCACAGCCTCCTCTCCCTGCAGCTGCTGCACCACTGATTCAAATGCCTCACTGGAGCTTGCAGGACCCCTACTAGCCTCTTCTGTAAGCTGGCCTAAGGAGATGGTTCACACTGTGCTCACAAAACCCACAAAACTCAGTGGAAATTTCAGCCCTGAGATAATGATCCAAATTTCCATGAGCCCATAAAGCACTCTAAAAAATTAGCAGGGAGAGTGCAAGATCATGCATACCTGTGCAGAATTACTTGTCACCTAGGCAGGGAAGCAGAGAGGAGGATGTAGAAGGAGGAGGTAAGTGCAACAGCAGGGCTACATTTCTCTCTCTAGAAAATTCAGAACTATGGAGGTGCAAACAATTGTTCCCAAAGAAAATGGATACCGTTTTTTATAAGTCAAGTCTGGGGAAAGCAAAACTGGCAGTGATCCATGAGACCCTGGAAAGCTCAAATCAGGATGTCCTCCTTTTCTCAAAGCATCCGTATAAATGAGGAACAAAGAAAGGATTGCATAAGTGCAGAAACCAGACTAAATTATTATTTTAGTTTTTAAAACATTCTACCACACAGCCTGGCCACGAAGAAGAGCAAGCCCCAGCCTTTGTGGCAGTAGAACCTGCCACATATTTGCCCTGGGTAATGAGCTCAGAGGAGGAGATTTGAAAGAAGACTTTGCATTGTTCGAGGAGGCTCTGGAGCAGAGGGAGGGTGGAATTCCATCTGTTCACTTCCGCGCGGTTCAGTGAGCTGCTTCACTTTTAATGGTTCACTAGGCTGTGACACTTAGCAGAAATTACGGTAAATGTTTTTTAAAACCTTTACATTATCATTTAAGAAGCCGCATGACAAGATCACTGAAAAGCTAACCCTTTGATCTCTGTCTCTTGTGAGGTTTTTTTGTCTGATAATGGAGACAATGTACCATGTGCTATTGAGGCTGGATAATGTGTTGATGCGCATACGTTCACTTTGTCCCCTGTCCTAATGACATTTTCTATGGGGTTTTTTTCGTGCCATTGCAAAAAAAAA
>VYZQ01035250.1:0-16712 GCA_013400655.1 Mystacornis crossleyi | reverse complement strand
TTTTTTTTTTTTTTCTCCTTACATTTTCTCCTTTCCATCAGAGTTTTCATCACTTTATTGGTCTTTTCCATCTGGAGAAAAGTCTGTGGAGTGCCTAGAAGACTTGGAGCAGCCATTTGGATGTCTTCACTGCTGTAGAAATTGGTAAGAGGCACCAAGAGAAAAATCTTTATCTTTTTGCAAAGAAGGGAAACAAGTACAAATGAAATCAGGCTCCCCACAGATCCATGGCTCACAAAGCTCTCTGCTGCCTTTGCCCTAATCAAAAGAAAAGATTCACAGCTTCTTTAGATGGATAACACTCCCCCATTAACTACACTGCACAGGCAGCACGTCTCAAAAACAGGCCGCCTGAAAAGCAAATATAAGCGACAAACTCCAGACCTTAGAGATCATTCTTATGTTTCGAGACCTTCAAGAATTAAATATTAAAGACTGTTTTGGTGTTGGGGACAACTATGTGCAGATTCAGAAACACTTTTTTCCTTTCGTCAGTTGTGTCTGATCCAAGTCTTGGGCATGAGTTCACAGCACATGTTGAAGCCCTCCACTACGTGAAGATACTCCATAGGAAACAAACATCTCAGAGTTATAGATTCTGAACTGGAATGGTGTCCACAACACGAACTTCATTCTGTTCACATTTTACCAAGGAGCCTGGTTGTCAGCACACTTTGCAAGTAGGAATTTGGCCATCACAAGGAAAAATTCTGCAGCAAAATATAGTTAAATGAACTCAGTGAATTCTTGCTATATCTCTGCTACTTTGTTGACCATCTTGATGAAAAATGCCCATTTTTCTCCTACAAGGGGGAATATACCAGAAAAGCAAAAGAATGGTCAGACTTTTAATGAAAAGCCTGATAACTACTTGCTGAGAAGAGACAAAGAGAGGTCACCAGAGAGGTAGAAGGAGAAGGAAGGAAGGACTTTAGCTGAATTTCAGGTGGAAGAATATGATACTTTGGATAAGCCAGTAGTAATAAAAAGGAAGGCAGTAGATGGGCTGGCTGGGATTCTAGCTATGAGTATCTTAATATTGTCCCCTCTAGCTGCTGGCCTAGTGACCTTGAGAATTTGCCTGACATCGAAAATAGCACAAACAGATTAAACAGAAGCAAGCAGCTAAATGTTGGCACCACAGGTCTGTTTTGTATTGCTCCCTGCATCACCTCCGTGCTGTCCTTTGCCCATGATCTGAGATCAACCACACAGCTCAGGAGCATCCACGCTGGGGGAGCCCCCACACGGCTCTGCTCATAACCTGGTTGCTTCTGGCTGTCTCTGATTTGTGTCAAGAGGGCACAGAGACAGCAAGACACCCCCATCTACCCTCCCTCAGCTGTGCTGAAATGTAATTTCAAATATTTATTTTCAAGAAGTGGCTGAGTCTTTTTTTTTTCTTCCTCTCTTGGGGATTTGCAAAAGCTCATTTGAACTCCAATATCCCTGTGTTGGTGCAGTGGCCAGTGAACGTTTTGTTTTGTAGGGACATGCTGCCTCTCAAACTAAACATGGAATCCTTCCTGCAGAAATATCCCAGTCTCATGAAACTGGGAAAGCATGGCCAATATAGAGCAAATAAATCTATCTGCATGTGGACTTTGGCTGGTATCAAACTGGCTCATTTATTGCCACAACTCTTTGCTGGGAGATTTTTGTTCTGCTGTAGAGCTGCTAAATTCCCCTTGAGTACTATTAGTGTTGCTGCTTTTTATGTCTCTCTCCATGACACTACTCAATGCAAGTTATAATTAACTCAGAGAAAGTAGAAGGGGGTGGACTCTGTCTGTTTAGGGGAGATGGGTACAGATTGGGAAAAGATAATGCCAAATAACCTTTGTGCTTTCTAGTATCCCCTGAACCTCGATTATTTTTAGACCTCACCTTTCTACTGAGAGGCAGCCAAAAGCCTGGTGTCTGCTGCAAACTACAGCAATCAGGACTGATTTTCAGGGCTGAGGGAGGACTCAAATAACTTGACTTGTAAGACCTTTGTACTGGCCTTTTGCACAAGACTAGTTTTTAGCATTGGAGAAATACGGAAGCCACCCCTGGCTGAGATCTTAGTATCAAAGGTGAAAATGTGTCTTTTCCAGCAGCACCGGACAGTCTGGAGAACAATTTACTGCTTAACTATTAAAAGTTTCAACACCAAATGCAGGACCTACACTACTCCCATGGATCCCCATGTACGTGTAGGCACACACAAGCTGAAGGGCTCATATGCACCTGAGGAGTGCAAAGGCAGGCTGAGAGAGGGTAGCACAGGATTTCTGAAGGTGCGTGCACATAAAGAGGAGCCTGGCAAAGTTTCTTGCATTTCTTAAAGTACTGAATTGTGGAAGATGAAAAGGGTAGAAAAACTAGCAAACTGGTGATCATATATGCTTTGGACACAGAAATTATTCCCCTGGCAGCAAACAGTGAGTGCGAACATGGTCTTTGTGCTCAGCTCACAGAATCTTTGGAAGTTGACAAGAAAAAATAGTGTCCTTACTGACTCTGACGTCTCTCCTGCAGGTAAATTCAGCCATAAGCAACTTTATATAGCTGAGTAAACCTACTGAGTTCAGCAGGACACTTTCGTGTGCGCATTACTCACATGGTCTCAGTAATGCACGCTCATAGTATAAATAGTTGATACTTCTGAACTACTCAAAAAAGTGAGTTTCTGAACCAAGAAGCCATTTGAATAACTAGTGTGCTATTTTGATCTGCATTCTAATTTGAAAGCTCATCATTATTTACATGATAAATATAAACGGTGCATTTGGAGTTGTTATAGCATCATGTAAATCCGTATTTAAGCATTATGAAAAAGAGGATTTGTGACTCAGTAGATCATATTATCTGTGGAGCAGTTATTCCTGTTGATCAAAACTATTTTCTTACTGCCCAATGTGCACCAAGTCCATGTGATAAAAAGTCCTTATGACATATTTACTGCCATGTGAAATGATAGGGTCACTTTTAAGTTCTTTGATTTTTTCCTATAATATTCTAAGCAGCTTGGCATTCCTGGAGGAGAACAGCAGTCTTTCTCCAGGTGGCCCTACTTTGATCTCAGCTAGATGACCATGAGTGATGAGCTCCCATAGGTTTAACAATTCCTAGAAATATTTTCCCCTTCACTCGATGATGCCTGTGATGTTCTCTGAGCATGTCCTCCCCAGAAAAAAAAAGATGCCCTCTCCATATACTCCTTTCCCAGCCAGAAAAAGTCAATTCTCTACCCTCATTTCACATTGTTTTGTGCCCTTATCCCACTGATCCACCAGCCTTGTTCACCCCCACAGCTTGGTAGCACTTAGAGCTGGTCTCCTTGCCCTGCAACTGTTCTGCGAACCGGATTCCGTAGAAATGAGCTTGGTGGTCTGCTGTCACCACTGCTCCCTGGGGCACTTAGTGCTCCTGCCAACACTGACTCTACAGCGGTGGCTCAGACAACCACTGGGTCTGCAATACCAGAGGAATAGGCAGTCAAGAGGCACACCCATTTTCCTTCTGTTCCTCCCAGGCAGGCAGATGAAGGTATTTCCCACATGCTGAAAAATCTCTACAGCTGGTGTGGAAAGAAGGGATGATCTCTCCTAGCTGGTGCACAGCACTACGCGCTTTTCTCGCTTCATGCTGGGCCAAAGAGGCCAATTTCATTCTTCTTGCTGCTGTTGTCCATGTGGCATCAAATACATGCGCATTCAGAGGAGGCTTTCAATGTAAACCGGAGAGATCAGCTTTAGCATTTGACTATTCCTTCCTGTTTCCACCCCAAGGGCAATCAGAAGATATCTGCAATTACTGTGACTTACTTATATGGCACAAAGTTTTTAGGGACTGCTAATGAGCCAGTGTTTTTAGGATAATCTTAACTGCCATCATTTTGTGTACCCTCTCCCTGTATGTTTGAAGGGGGAACACAGATTTTTTTCCCCTCAGCCTGCTGCAGCAGGACTCTTTGTTCTTTCCACTGTCTCCAGTTTAAAGCTTGTTTTGCCAGCTAAGGGGTAACAAACATCAGTCCAGATCATCAAATATTTCTAGCCTACACACTCAAGAAAGCCAAAGCTTTGTTATTAAAACTGAAATTATCTTTACAAAGCCCCAGTGGTTGCTGCTAATAGCCAAAGCTTGTCAAAGACACTCTGAAATCCTGTTTCCATCTGATATGAGGACAGCAAAAAGTGGGGTGCCACCCCATGCACCCCTGGGCATTTTGACCTTCTTGAGTGAAATCAGAAGCAGCCTGAAGCTGGGAAAGAGGTCAGAAAATACTGAAGGAAGATGGAAAAGGTTAGACAAATGAAATGTTAGAGTAAGGGCAGCATTCTGCCTAGCAGATGTCTGGTATTCCCGGAGTCTTGTTACCTTTGTTTAAATGTTTGAATCAACGCTCTTAGTTTAATAAACAAAACAGATGCAAAATCTGCAGCTAAGTGTTAGGAGTGTCAAGGCACAATAGGCAATCTCCACTGGGACTGTGTTTTTTTGGTCCAGGATGGGAAACTTGTTGTTAGAATTGTTCCCAGATTATATCCCACTGGCCCTGATTACCTTGATGTTGGGAAAATGTCTCAAGGGACGTAAATTGCCTGGAATCATTTGCAACAGCTGCCAGCAACTGCAGTTCTATGTTATTACAAAAGCAATCTTCCTTCCTGGGAATTTGATTTGTAAAAATAGAAGAATTAATAGAAACAGAAAGAAAGGTTTTAAAATAAGATCGGTTTCCAAAAACCAGGCACCCTTTTTGACACAAGTATCCCTTATGCTCTCAAATGGGAATAATTATAGAAATGACTGTCACAAGATGGTACCTGCTCATGAAAAATAAATCTCTCCCTTGAATTTAGGCAGGCTCGAGTCAATATTTCTTGCTGAAGAAATCTCTCTTTTAAACTCAGTATATTTTCTGGAACAATGGATATTGAATTGTGTCTGTTAATATAATCACTTGACATCTACCATTTTGTATATTTCGTGTTCCAGTGAAACCTTCTCTGTATTGCTAATGAAATAATTTTTTTATGTTCTCAATAATCATTATTCTCTTTAATGAAAAGTTAGGGCAGATCTTTCAGTCCTTACATGTGGGAATAATTTCTACCCTCACATTGCTTTCTTGAGTTACTTAAACTGACTTGAGTGAATTAAAGTTTTGTAGGGATGGCTTGTTCATAACTTAAGTGCTAATTGACATCTATTTCAGAACATGACATTCTGGAATAAACCCTACTTTAAGACATTATTGCAATTACGGTTTCTATAAAATTAGTGTAATTATATTTGGGATAGTAACTAATAAGTCATTGCAGTGAAATGTAAGGCAATATCTCCTACCAGCTGCCTTTGAAAATCTTCCATCAGAGACAGTGAGAAAGATCTGTCCTGAGTCACACAAAACATCTCCCACAAATATGGTGAAATGAAAGGAGACACAAGACTTCTGTCTATTATTGTTCCTCTAATTTTGAGGAACAACTAATTCTAGTGCTTGGAAATTTCAGACTTCTGTTATCACAGGTGAAATAAATTGTTTCATTTCAATGCCTTTGCATCAAAAAAAAAGGAGCCAGGTCTGGATACAGTAGTCAGTATAACAAGGAGTTGGATAGATAAAGTGAGCCACTAGCACTTTATTTCCTATCCACTGCTCTGCCTCCTCTTTTACACCCAGGTAACTGTCAGAAAGGGACCCAGCTATTACAGATGACAAGGGGTAAATGCCTTCATGTTGTCCTCCAAAGGTTAAGGTTTACCAACCCCAGTTGGAAGCCACAATCTCCAATAACCATTAATCCACTAAACTCCAGTATGAGTGAACATATTTATGGCTGCAGTCACTAAAGGGTGAAATAAAGATTAGTTTTTAGTTAGGAACGCAAAGCTTTTTAGATCAATACAGACCCACTGCTGAAATCAATCTAAAGTTTGGAATTTTTAAGTAAAGATTTACTGGGCTTCCTTGTACAGTTAATTTTCCAAAGGGAGAATAGTCTCACCAATGTTACATAGTAATCAAATTGAGTAAACACTAGTCAGTTCGTAAACTGACCTCAGTTATGCGCATAGCAAATGAGTGTACAGCAATAAAAATACCCATAATGTGGATAGTAAACTTGCCAATAAACAGGTAAAGCCAAAATGCACATATAGACTAACATGATAAAATATTAGTAGCTACATTTGCCTATTTGAAAACATAAATAATCAATAGACATTAATAATGAAGTTGTTCATGCATTTCTTTATTACTGCGCATATTAAGTGTTTCAATTATTTCTACTTAGTTTGATAGATAAATGTATATGTGCATTTTGCGCCTTGAAAAGAACATAGGATTACTCTTCAAAACAACAGCTACTGTTTAGATGAAAGAACAAGTGGACTGGAAATACACAGCTTGTTATACCCCTCTGCTGTTCATGTTTGATGCATGTATACAATTTATTATGCAATTTCTTGAGATTTGACAAAGTAATTGTCTGGCAAACCATAGCTTTAATGATGGGTTTTCTGCTTCAGACAAAAGGTCTGAAGGTAGTGTAGGAAAATGACTTAATAGATCAGTGTCTATAAATGCTGTTAATGTGTATTATATATATATTTGCAATGGTAACCCAAGTTATTTTCTGAGTTACCGCACAATATGTTGTGAGATTCCATGTGGTAAATTCATTTTTGTCATCAGAGCTACTGCATGAAATCTTATATGTTGGGCTGTAACTTCCAAAATAACTCGGGTCACTGCCCTAGTTTTAGTCGGGGTGTCTGTCACTGGGAGTTCTTGACAGTGGACCTGAGGCTGTGAAAAAGCCTGGATGTTACAGTAGTGACGTGGTGGCTTAAAAAAGACAGAATTTCTAGTGTTAACTAATTTTAAAGGGTTTGTCACTTGGCAATTAAAATCCATTCATGTCTGAAACAAAAATCAAACAATATATACGTTTCCTTTTAATCTTATTCTTTTTAAATCATCATAGCTATTCTTGAGACAAGCACCACAGAAGTCTTAAGTTTTTATTCTCTTGAACAATTTTGCAATCTTTTGTAACTAAAATATGCCTGATTTGAAAAAAAAAATTCTCAGCAGAGGGATGTTCTTCATTTTGTCTGTCTCCCAGTTTTATCGTCAGTAAAATACTAGGGGTCAGATTCACAGCTTGTGTGAGCAGTCACTGGGTCACTGGGACTGTTCCTTTATATCAGCAATGAACTGATGAGCTGTATCCAAATGAAGTTAAAATGGAAGCCTTTTTTCATTTTTCTCCAGTGTTATTTCTCAGCTCTAGAATATTTGGGATGTTTATTTATATCTTGGTGTAAATGAATATGAGGCATTGGGCAGACAGGAAGATGTTATCTTGTGAGCAATAGGTACCTGAAAATCACCCAGGCAACTTGAGCCTAAGAAAAAAAAAAAAAAGGAGATTGAATTCTCATGACTGAGCTCTAACATCAAGTATTACTTCATTCTATTTCATCACCATTTTTTAAAATTAATGATATCTACCTTCACACATGCTTTTTTTACCTTTGATACTGGGCTCATGAATGAGCTTGTTGATGTCAGAGAAAACTATAGTCTCCTCTTAATCCTTTGGTACAACAGAAATAGAGCTGGTATTGATTTCCTCACTTTTACCATTTGACACTATGAAAATCTTTGAAAAGGTGCAGGGGAACAATTTCCAGCTGTGAATGGCTGGCACATCCTTCCTGACAAAGCACACCATAGATGATCTGCTTGTATTGCAAGGCAATGTCACTCAGAGCCAAATACAAGGATATTTTCATTATGTGAA
Organism: Mystacornis crossleyi; assembly: GCA_013400655.1. NCBI lineage: Eukaryota > Metazoa > Chordata > Aves > Passeriformes > Timaliidae > Mystacornis > Mystacornis crossleyi. The sequence goes on along the minus strand of VYZQ01035250.1, from coordinate 8,907 downwards.
CTAGATGCTGGGCTGAAACAGCTGGCTGGTGACACACAGAGCCCTGCCAGCCTTCCAGTGATGACTTCTTTTTGGTTTCTACCACCTGGGCCAGATTTGAACCAGAAAGCTGGACACAACTTCCCACTTTGCTGAGAAGCAGAGAAACAATCCAGCAAAGGCAAGGGATTGTTTCTTTCTCATCTTTTCTCCACAGATTATCTGCTAACAAATTTATATAATCCCTGGGAAAAAAAAAGTGTTATTTTTATAATGCTACACCAAACTCGGATTGTTATTTTGCAGTTGGACCTGGTGGAAACAAGACAGTGGACTTGTTTATCTGGGTAGTTAGTTGGATTAAGCTGGAGCCACAGCTGGATTTCACCAAAATCACCCTCACCAACTAGTGAGGGTCAACACCAGCTAGGGGAATAATGCTTGACCTTCACTGACTACATAAAGTTAAAGATTACCTGGTTTTAATCTCGTGAAGCCCTGTCTCTATGTTTTGTGTTTGTGTTTTTTCTCTTAGCAAACTAACTAATTCGAATTCTGAGGTCTTGACTTTAAAAATACAGTTTGGAAAAGGGCAGAAACAGCACATTCACTGTTTCATAGTGGTGATAAGTCTGGTTACTGAGAAAGCAATGCTACATGATCTCCACAGAGAGCTCAAGAGAGATCACTTTCTTCCCCTCTGCAGCAGAACAAGACTGTGCTATTTAAGTACAGCCCTAGTCTTCAAGCAGCCAGGTCAGAAGGTATTCTTAGAAGGAAAGATGGAATAAAGCAAGTGGAAACCATAAATCTTAACTCACATTTCCTTTGCTTTTTAATACATATGCCCCCAAAATTGCTAATGAATAAGCATCTTGGTAGTCAAAGCTAGCACCACATTTTATTTTACATCTTTATTTCCTCATGAGGGAGTGGACATCCAGTGAGTTCTCTCTGCCACATCCAAAGGGAGAAGACAGTCCTGGGGCAGTTAAAATGGAGCATTATGGGAAAGACTTCTGTCCCCAGAGCACTTAGACTGATGGAGAACAAAACTCTTTGCCAGCAGATTTTGCTTGAAAGGGATTAAAAATAATTTTTGCAACTCCTCTCTCCCTTAAAAACTGATAATGTTCTCCTGGGGCTTATGAGAGCCGCATCAAACCTATGGATTTTATATGTCTTCAATACAAAAATGTACTCTAGCCACGGTCAGTGTTCCTGGTGCTCTGAACCTTGCCCTTCGCCCCATGTGTGTCCAAATGCTGCCTCAAGAAACCAAGCAACTGGGATGGAACACTGTTCCACATGGGGATGGCTCCTTACAAAGCCTGACTGTGAATTTAGAGCAATCACAGTGTCACTTGCCACCAATGTATCCTCCTCTTAGTTTTGCAATGAGTCCTGTGTGCACCAGGCTGAGAAAACTCAGCCAAACTGACTGGCAAACGCAGACACATATCCCACAACAGGAAGGCATTCCCTTTCAAGAGAGTACTTAAGAATATGGTTTAAGAAATGCTTAAATGCTTTCCTGAACAGAAATGGACTTAAGCACAAGAGAGTATCCCTTAATTGGGAGTACAGTGCAGACACAATCACTAAAGCTCGTATTATGTGCCTGAAAATCGAGTCCCAGAGCGTAAGCTTTTCCAAGTGATGGTTAGAGGGTTCCTAGTTGTAGCATGGTTCTGTACAGAAGGATTTGCTTAATCCACCTTGCTTTTAGATTGCAATTTCCCCAAGCTTAGCTGCTTCTTTTAACAGTTCTGAGTTCTGCCTCCCCCCCCCCAAGTTATTTTAATAACTCTTTCAGAGGAAATACCTTATATTTTGATATTTCAGAAGCTACTGGTTTTCTACAAACTTTATTCATGTCATCTTGATTGCACAGCATTGCATTAAATGACTTTTTTTTAATGTAGTTTACTCTACTGCCTTTTTGTGGACTGTGAGAGGAGGAACAACTTGCCTTTCAGTGCTCTTAGGATCACTCACTTAGGGTCCTATGTAGCAGCACCCAGTCCACCCCCACCAGAGTTTTGGGTAAACAGGGCAAAAGTCCGAATACTTAATGGTTTATGACTCTTTGTTACAGTAAAATTTCCAGGTTTTATACAGTCAGGCAGAGAAACAATACTTCACAATATATCTGTGAGTGTAGATAGAACCAGACAGTACTCCTGGAGGAATCTCAAAGCACTAGGCAAGCATGGATTAACCAGGACACCGTACATGCAATCGGGATGCCTGTGACACCTCTGGGCCCAGTTGTGCCAGTCTCTACAGTCACACAGTTGCAGTAGCCACTGGCATCACAATTGTAATGTCGTAATTCAAAAATACCCAGCGGGTGTGAAGCTGGGCAGATGTGCTCAGCAGGGCCAAGGGACCACAAGCTGAGAGAGCCTTGGACTGCACTAACGAAAACCCTTTTTAACATTTGTTAACTGAAGCACAGAGATATTAAAGAAGGCACCTGGGTCAAGGTTGTTACATCTGTTATTAGACTCAAGACAACTTTTTGTTCTCTTGCCCTCCCAGCTCCTTGCAATGCCTCGCATCTTCTCTGGTTTCCAGGAAAAGGGTTTCCTCACAGAACAAGGCACTTAGGAGCTTTGGGTGGTTCCCAGGTGCTAAACCAAAGTGTACAGGCCAGCGTAGGTACAATCACTGTGTGCCAGTGGTGGGAATCCAGATATCCAGACTCGTGGGTCTAACAACCACCACCACGGCCTCCTGAAATCTTCCACTCCTGCCCTATCCTAGACTGACACTACCAGTGATGAAGCGAGTAGTTAATCTGTACTCCAGGAAGAGTGCGCTGCGATGCCAGGTCTTTCTTCAGAGGTGTGAGCTTACAGACTTCCATGTCAGAAGCTTCAGGGTGGATTATACAGCAACGTTCAGCAAGAGTAGTAATGTCATTGGTAACAGTCAGTACTGCTCTTGTCCATCTGCTTGTACAGCACTTGTACCTCAAAAGGGACCCGTGTGCTCAGATCTGTCCAAACAATTAGCACACCGTGTTGCCCAACAAAAACAATCCAGCCCACCTGTAGCCTTTACCTTTCTGCAAGGCCCCACAAAAGAACTTTCTTTTCCTGTGGTGGCAGATCCCATCCACATCCAGGTGGCTCTGGTGAGCACCAGCCCCTCTGTTCTACCATTTGAAATGCAACAGTAGCAGAAATGCAGACTGTTGAGAGAGTTCAGCAGGCCAGATGACCTGCACAAAAGGCAAATTCTGTGCCCCAGAGAGGGCAGGCAGCTGAAGCTCTGTTTCTGACAACAATCTCAATGACAAAAGGGCAGGCATTCAGAATTGACACTTATTTTGGTTCTTAATAATAAAGATACTGGGCATGTAACTCGATTTCTGAGATGTGCCAGGATACCAGTATATATTGCAACAAAATCTGCAAAAAATCCCCCATAAAATATCCGTTGTGCAGAGATATATTTTATATTACAAGCACAGATAATAAAGGCATTCGAAATTTCTCATTTTTATAAAATTAAGCTTACTGAAATGTATTTACCTTGTTTATTTACTGAGTTTGTTCCCTGGGATTTTAATGACCATGTCTCATCCTGTCTTGATAAAAGCCTCTTCTGCTCCAGGACCTCTTACTTTAATTTCAAGATGTGATTTGGAGCTTTTAATGTTGACCTCCCCACCACAAGCCTCTGCAATCAGACTTCGGTAAGCTGAGGAATTTGCAGGGATGGAAGGATCTGAGCAAAAGGACAATGACTAAAAGGACAACACTTCCAAACCCCTGGCTTTGAAAAGATGAAAGCATGGGCCACTGGCCACTTGGAAATCCTGTTTAGGAATAGAGCCCTATAGCTATGATAGGGAAGGCTTCAGAGTTCTTATGTAATCAGTGCCTCAGGGGATATGGTCTTTGCTCCCAGTGGTTTCCCTGAAGACTGTGATTGGTTTAGGTATATATATTGGAGATGTGAAGTCCCTGCTTAAACCAAGTGTCAAGTACATCTACTTTTGCTCCAAAGAGGAAAAAAAAGGATAATTTTACATGGTGCAGGTCTGGGAGTAACAGAAAAAACAAGTAAGCACATAGTATTTTCTGCCAGCAGCTGCCATTTGTAAGAGATGGACTTTAATTTTCCACTTTGAAATCAAGCACCCAACTTAGAAACTTTGAAGCTTCCCTTCAAAATATTCAAGACCACTTAGAAAATACCATACCCAGGACTTTTGGAAATATTTGTCCAATGTAATCCATAAGTGACCACAAATCATACATGTAAGTTAAGACTGAACTTTATTTCAACCCGGGTTAGTGTAGCAAAGTTAAATAAAAATTAACCAGGTTTTTTCACTAAAGAGCAAAACATACCAGTATGCTAGAAACTTGCTACCAGGTGCCTGTTGGGCAGCTTACAGTGGTGTAAGTGTGTGTGACACATCAGTCAGGGCAAACTGATACAAAACCCCACATAGATTATTTACAGCTATTACAGCAAAGTTCAGCATTACAAGCGTGATATAAAAAATGTTCTTCCATTCTACTGCAGTTGGGAGACAACTCACATCACTGAAGACACCAGCTACTATCAAAATGGAGGCATCTTGTAATTCACGTTTCTCTTCATCTCAACAGGGTCAAAATCTGTGTGGCCAACAGGATACAGCAGGGAGGGAGCCACATCTAGAGCAAATCAAAGAATATGGTTTTAGAAACAGCATAGGATGGTGCGTTTTTGGGAAGAATTCCATGCCCCACAACACCAGCTGCCTTACCTCTCTTGGAAATTTCTTGCAGAAATAACTGACATTCAAGGGAGGGGGAAGGGACCTATCTGGCAAGGAAAAAGAGAAAGGTATGGCAGAACTTCTTTATTAAGGTCACCAGAAAATAAATAAAAGCAAAAACTGCCTTGATGCCTTTCAGTTCCAGTCCTTTGCATTCCTGAGCAATCTTACTCCAGCTCTGTAAATGCATTGGCATCCTTGGCCAAGTCAAAGAGAAAGACCATGAGACCTGGCATTCAAAGTCCCACTCCTGGTGTGTGTTTTAATTAACGGGAGCCTGAGCATCATCTGTGAAAGGGGATGGGGCTCGTGGCTTTCACACCAGGTAAAACTTTCTGTGAGTGCTTGTTCCAGTCTCCTTTCATGTGCATTTCATTCAAGGGCATACATTCCACCTTTTTTTTTCCTTGCCTTTTTTTTTTTTTTCTCCCCACAATTGGAGGTTTGACAACAGAAGAACAGAGCTATAAATGTGAGGGTGCAATATATCATGAGATAAAGTGTGGAGAACATGTCCTCTACCAAAATGCCCCTTGGTGGAAAGAAAAAGCCCAAAATGCCTGGAATAAGAATACCCTCTGCTTCTTGCAACTATAAAGGAGCAAAAACTAAAACAAAGCCCCAACCCATGGGCTGTGCTATGCACGTTTCTAGGGTATCAGCTCTGGCAGAAAGTTGAAAGGTTATGTTTGTGAAATAGCAGCTGCTTTCCTGCCATTTGATTCAGGCTTCTGCTTTGCAAAGTCTCGAAACCGAAAGACAAATCTGACAATATGCTAATCTTCCAATAAAAAAATGTGACTTCTGAACCTTTATCTGTTGAAGAGCTGACAGTGAAGTTCAGAGACGGTTGTCTAACCAGAAAAAACGATAGAGAAAATATGCCTTCAAACAAGATCATAAATCTTGAACAGCGCAGGGGAACAAATGTACAAGGAACATTTTACCACTAACACCGTTTAGTAGCCTCACTTTCTCTCCCTTCTACCCCTCCAGCCCCATCACACTTGCAAGGAAGGAGGATGTATCCTGTCAAGGCAATAATATGAATGCAAGGGGATGGGGGGTGACAATGTATCGGCTACTGAAACCAGACATTATTTCCATCACTCCTGGGGTGTGGGGGGAGAGCAAAAATACAAAACAAATACTGTGCAACCTGAATACAACAGACTTACTCCACCCCCCACACCCCCCCCCCCGCAACACACACACACACACACACACAAAAAGTTTGCATATTGCACAGGGCCCTTGAAGATCATAAATCTATGCATGAGAAAGATGTAGTGGAAATTTTTGGGGGGATTAGAGTTTATTTTTGTCATCTCTGTGAGACAGCTACTCATTCATCCAGATCACAGCTAAGAAAAAAGCTGGTCACAGAAATTAGCAGTTTCAGCTCAGCAGCAAAGTCGCCAGCCTGTGAAGGCAGAGAGAAATTGACTAATTAGCAATGCGCACTAAAACTTGACGGTTCTTTATAGAGAGAGAGAAGAGAGAGGGAGAGCGAGAGGGAGGGAGGCGGGGGGGGGCTCGCTTTTTCCCCTTCTTTCTTCCAAAGATGTTTGAAATCGCAGTCATTTACGCTCGACAATTTTTACAATAGCCTTGAGCCATAATTTTGCGAGTCTCTCCAGCATCCATCCCCCTGTATGGTCTCTCTCCACTGGCCATGCACGACCGTTTCTCTCCCCAACCGTGGATTTCCTATTACTCTCGTTACGACTCACTGAGCCCCAGGCCCAAGGATAATGATGTGTTGTTTCTTGGTAGCATAATTTGTCACACGTACATTTTTTCTTCTTCTTCTCTTGCAGAAAGCTCTGCGCTCTCTCTCTCTCTTTCTCTCTCTCTCCTTCTCTCTCTCTCGTACATTTTCTTGCTGTTGCTAATTCATGGTGATCAAATGATGTACGACAAAATAAATTGTAAAGAGTGACTGCTCCGAGTTGGGAACCAGAAGGTTTTTTTTTTTTTCTTTCTCTTCTTTTTTTTTTTTTTTTTTTGGAAGGAGCGAGCAAACCTTTAAAAAGGAAGGACAATTGATTTTTTTGGGGGGGAGCTTAAGTGAACCTTTACTTTGGCAGCTGGTTGTGGAGCAGGTAAGTTTCTGGCCTTGTGTCTAACCGTCTCCGTGCATTTTCTAGTGCCTCCTGATTTGTTTGTTGCTGGGGGAGAGGCGAGGGGTGTTTGTGTGTGCGGGGGTGGGGGGGCAGTTGTGTAACGAACGCGTTTGCAGAATAAACTCCGATTGCAAGAAATGGGCAAAACGAGAAAGAAAGAAAGAAGGGGAGGGAGAAGAGGAGGAGTGTGTGTGTCTGTGTATGTGTGAGCATGTATGTATGCGTGTGTGTGTGTGTATGTGTGTGTGTGTGCGGTGGGGAGGGGGGAACTGACCGGGTCCACTTAAAGGGAGAGGCTCCAGGAGGTTTCTGTAGCCGCCGGCGGGGCGCGGAGCGGGGCTGAGCGGCGCCGGGGCAGGGGAAGCGGCTGGAGGGAGCCCCTCGCTGTGCCGATAAATGGGGCGAGGCGGGGGTGAAGGGAGGCAGAGGAAGCCCAGTATTGGCGAGAAGCGACTGAGCGCGCTGCAATGGCAGGAGCAGGTCTCGGCGGGATCCCGCTGAGGAGGAGGAGGAGGAGGAAGAGCGGCGGCGGCGCTCCGCGGGGCGGGATGCGGTCAGCGCGGGTCGGTGGCTGCGCAGCCTCCGCAGGTGCGGCCGCGGCTCGGGGCAGCCTCGCCGACCCCCCTCCCCGGGCCAGGCACGGGGCCGGGGCTGCGGGGCGCGGCGGGCTCCGGCCGGACCGGGGGGCCGCCGGGCATGGCGCTGCTCCCCGCCGCCCACTCCCGCCTTCCCCGTCCTTCCCCCAACTTGAACTTCACGTAGTTACCGGAGTTACGGCCGCGGCGCCGTCTGCTGCGAGGAGAAGCGAGCCGGGCAGGACAGCGCCGGGCGGCCCCTCGCCGGGCCCGGGGCTGCCGCTTCCATACCCCCGTCCCCGCTCCGGGGTGCGAAGTATTGCAGCCCCCGCGCTGGGCCGAGGAGTGGGGCTCAACTTCGGTGCCGGCCAGCGCCGGAGCCCCCGCTCCGGGCACGCCGCCCCCCGGGGAGGAAGCGGGTCCTGGCGCCGCCGAGTTGCCAAAGCGGCCGGAGGGGACATGGGGCTGGCGGCGAGCGGGACGGGCAGAGCTGCTCGCCTGCCCGGCAGAGTTTCAGTCACTTGGTAGTTTCTCTGGGCATCGCGGAGTTAGGGGGGTGGGGGGATGTTATTTGGGGTGTGTTTGGTTGCTTGGGTGTTTGGGAGAAGGGGACCTAGGGGGATGGCTCAGCTTTGAAAATGTCCCCGGCTTCCTTGCTCCTCCCCTGGAGAACTGCCCGGTTTGCACCGAGGAGGGAGGAGAAGGAGGGCGGGGGGTGAAGAGGGGCGAGGCAAAAAAAATAAATCTCCTCAAGCCCTCCCAAGTTGCAGCCCCTTCGAGCGAGCCCGTCCGTGTCCGGGGCGGGGGGGCGGCTCGGCTCGGCGGGCAGAGGGGAGCCCGTCCCCCGGCTGCGCCCCCCGCCACCCTTGCGCACACAGCCGGGATGCGCCCTCCGGGCCTCTAAAGCTCTGTGTTTATTGTTGTGTCGTCCCGTGTGTCCCCCCACCCCGCTCTCCTCCCCACCCCTCTGCCCAGGTTGGAGGAGGGTTTAAAAGGCAGGTGTGCCGGAGGCCGCTCGCCATGTCCAGATCCGGGGACAGGACCTCCACCTTCGACCCCAGCCACAGCGACAACCTGCTGCACGGCCTCAACCTGCTGTGGAGGAAGCAGCTCTTCTGCGACGTGACCCTGACGGCCCAGGGCCAGCAGTTCCACTGCCACAAGGCCGTGCTGGCCTCCTGCTCCCAGTACTTCCGATCCCTGTTCTCCAGCGGCGGCGGGAGCGGCGGGCACCCCCACGCCCTGGGGCTGGGGCCCGGCGCCCAGGACGGGCTGGGAGGTCCGCCGAAGGAGCCGCCGCCGCCGCAGACGCAGGAGGAGCCCGGCACCCCAGCCTCCTCCCCGGAGGACAAGCTGCTGGCCAGCCCGCGGGCCATCAACAACCTGGTGCTGCAGGGCTGCTCGTCCATCGGGCTGCGGCTGGTGCTGGAGTACCTGTACACGG
>VYZQ01035247.1:1540-18008 GCA_013400655.1 Mystacornis crossleyi | reverse complement strand
CTGTCTTGCCCTCAGTACTGTTCTTGATGACGTCTTACATCTCTGCTGCTGAGGGGTTTTTTTTGTTTTGTTTTGGTTTTGGTTGCTCTTGCAGTTTCAGTCAAAGATTTCAGGGAGCTGACAACAGTAACTTCAAGATTTCATGATTTTGGACTTCCAGGTTTGACAGGTAATTCTGTCCTTTGCCTTAACACTGATCTACTTCTCAAAGCCTATTGTTTTACCCATCCATTTTTGTGAGGCCTTCTGGAGTTCTTTACACCAGCACAGCATTTGATTACCTGAAAGAGTTTAACATCATGCCCTGTCCAAACCAGGACAACCCCCTTTAATGGGACATTGATAAAAATAAAGATTGTTGCATAGAACAACTTAAGTAAGCCCAAATATTTTGGGAAGAGAGATTTGATCACCTTTCTCCACCCTAGAAAGTAAGCAAAAGTACTCTGCTTCCATTCTTCAGCCACATTTCCAACTCAGCATAGGACATTTACTAGAATTCCATGGCAATTTTGTTTGACAGCTTTTAGTAAGAAAGCTGCACAAATGCTCCTTGAAAATACAACTATGTCCCTGGTTTATCCTTGTCCATGCACTTCCTGACTCACAAACATGCTGGAAGTCTGTGATTGTGTCACTATCTCTCTTCACAGAAACTACGCTGGCCCTTTCCCAACGCATTGTGTTTATCCATTGGCCCTGTGATCATACTCTTCTATGGTATTGGCCTTTCAGTGTAAGTAGGAACAACTGTCAAGGTAATATTATCACCAGAAGATTCACTAAACTTCTTTACTGTGTCTCTTTCCTCCTGACAGCAACCCTGAGGCATTTGCATGTATGACTCTGGATGTTTTGCCTTCAAAGACCCTCCATTTTTTTCACTCATGGGTTTGAACAAAGGAAGTATGTGAAGACATATCAAGTTATAGGATACTGCAAAACTGAATAAACAAACATCCTAAATTTAGCAGTGATACCTTTATTTAAATTAGAGCTCTAAAATATACCCCACAGGTCTGAACAGGCAAGGAACTCAGGAAGAAAACTGACAGGTGAGAAGGGATATATAGACTTTCAAACCAGCCCAGCATCCCACTGTGGGATGAAAAAAGGTTGGAAGAAAGCTGGGTCCTAGAATGACTTAATGCAGTAGCCTTCAGCAATCCCTATTGATTCACTACAGTGAAATATTAAAATTGCCCAACAAAATCTTATCATTCCAGGCAAAACAAGGGAAGTAATAGAATGGAGGGAGAAAACCGTTTTTGTTTCAGTTTTTTTTGAGTTTTTTCCCCCAAGGAGAAGAAAAATTTTTAGCTTAGCCATATTATAAAACTCTGTCCTGGATAGCAAGCTCAGTCAGGCTCATAGGAGGGTGAACTAACACAAGTAAGAAGGGAGGAACTACACAGCAGAGAACAAGAACACCTGCTTTTGATAGCAGTAAGCTGAGAATTTTTAATCAACTTCTCTACCTATACATATTATGTGGCTTAAGAGTACATTTTTGAGTAAATCCCCTCATACAGTCATCAACAGACTCGGATGAAGGGACAACACAAGCAACAAAGAACTTGAATAGAAGCCAGTTGATGGGGGTTTTATATGAATGAGAACTACAAGTTACATTTCTAAGATTACATCAGTTACCCAAAATCATTTAAATTAATTCTAGAGTAGCTTTTGTTTCCTTCTATAAACGGCTTGGACAAAATCAAGACAGAGGAGTGAAAATGGAAAAAGTTTAAGAAATAGAGGGTGCATCTTTACCCCTTTTTCATGACACTTATCTAAATTACCTTTCTTAATATAGGATGTTTGTGAAAATGATATTTTTGTTTTCAGCATAGATAAAAAGACCTTTCACTTCCATTTGTTTTCCTTTAATTGTACTCTAAAACAATTGCATCAGAAGTGTTTTACTAGCAAAACAAATCAGATAAAGTATATGTCATTTATATACTGAGCCCTTCACACTGGAAGGGGCTTTTGCCATGTAGGAGGGAGACTTTCTACTTGCAGGTGAAGTGATTTGTCTCAGAGAAAGAAAAATTAGTTCATTTATCAGTGTTCCTCTTTAAGTAGCTGATACTATTACAAACATGAGTTAATTTTGCAACTAATTTTAGTATCTCATATGTCTCATTAGTAATTTGCAAGGAAGCCACATGGAAACAGTGACTTTACATGACTGGAATTTTTAGTCTCTTACTGTCTCTGTGTGTGCTGTTTCCAACACTGTCTCCTTGTAAACAAAAATCAAACAGCTGAATAAGACAGTGATGCTCAGAATCTGCTAGCTTTAATATACGTGCAATATAAATTCTGAAGTTTAAAAGTACCACTTTGATCTTAGAGCTAACAAGTCTGATTCTACCAGAAATACCTATTTGTGCCTGTCTTGTGGCTGTTTTCTAATAAGAAGAAAAGAGTCATTAAGTACTATACAGTATTTCACAAAAACAAGCAAACCAAACCAAACAAAAAACAACAAGAACAAAACTAGAGAGGATATGAGAATATTATATTATTCTTCAGGGCGAGGAATGCAGAAAGCCTTTCACTCCACTTACTCATCTGCCTTCTTCATTAAATAGTTAATAGCTACAGAGGGACACCTTTAGGATTAAATGACCTATTCAAGTCAGTCTATTGAAACAAGAAGCATTACCTCCTCACAAAACAGTGTCACGAGTCAGCTGTAGATGTATCTTTATCTCCGACTTCATCCTGAAGACGTCACTGCCTTTTCGGAGACATGCATGGGAAGAGAACAATAAAATGCTTCATGTTACAGTAGCCACAGAAGCAAAACAGTAGTTACAGAAGCAAAAACATCATCTAGATTTTTAATGTCCTAAAACAGAATCTGTCTCTTCACTGCAGTCAAGAAGTGATGGTGGGTACTTTGCTGCCAACCAGTGCATCCTTTATGCCTTAACTTAACAAATCAAACCATCTTGCCATCTGATAGGAATAGGTTAGAGAGCATTAATACACAAACCATTACATCTTCCAATACAAGTTTGTTGTTGCGGGTTTTTTTTTTTTGTTTGTTTTTTATAGTTTTGTTTTTTTTTTCATTCTAGTATGACTTAAAAGCTGCTTTGCTGCTAAATGTCATGAAATCTTCTTCCTGACCATATTTGCACAATGTATTCCTACAACTTAGCACTAATATAACCTATGGCAGCCAGCATCTAAAAAATCACAGTAGTAAGGGGAAAAAATTTATTCTTCCCTTGGTGCCTTGCAGACAGGTATGACAGTAGTGAATACAGTAATGAATTAGTATTTTGGGAGTCTGTACCAGCAGCCTTTCCTTCCCTGGTGATTAGCTCAGTTTGTCAGTGAATTAAATTAGTTTCTCCCCTGAGTTACCTATAATTGATTTAAGTGCTCTCCATCCTTTACTGAGATGTAGGATAGGAGGTGGGAGAGGATAGTACATAACTTGAATACTCTTAAGCAATGCCATTACCATCACAAAATGGGGGGAAATTAAGAACTTTCTACTGTAAGTTGTATTTGTAAAGTGAGCATCTCGCTTGTTCAGCTTCAAGAAATCAAATAAAAGTAATTTCAGGTAAAAGCTGAGTGGCTAAAATGAACAAGAATTCAACAAAACAGGGGATGTCAATTTGCAATAACTAAGCACATTGCACTAAACTTTTGTAGTATTTCATCGTCTTCTTTCCTTTTGTTTAAGCATTAGTATATTAAGAATGAAATACTTGAACATATTGTGCTCCGTAAAATGCTGGGTATTTCTTAGTTGCTCTATCTGGTGCTTGCTTTCTTCTACTCACACTCTTTGCTTTTGCCATTCCACTGTCTGCCCTCTGTTTAAAGCTACTTACTTTAACGTCCCATTGAATTTCAGTCTACTGAAGGCATTACACTCAGTCTCCTTCATTTTTATGTAAATGGGAGATGCTATTTAGAGAGTCCTGCAGACTAAGCACTGACTGGACCTTCACCTTGAGTGTCAGCTTCCTAGAAACTCCCCATGCTCTACTTTGAAAGACATGAATTGTTCAGAATCCTCTTTCCTTGGCTGGCTTTCACAACCCATAGGCTCAGCTTTGTTGTGGGCCAGCAGTTGTTATATTTTCTAAAGCACTCCATCTTGAAAATTAAATCTCACTATTCTTTTAGTTCTGCTTTGCTGTAGTACTTGAGACCTAAATCACAGAACAGGTGCCTTGCTGTGAAGAAAAATCTATGTATCGTGCAGATTTCAGAGAAAACATTAAATGAAAGGTTTCAAGAACATCCAAAATAAACTAACAAGGTGTTACATTTATTTTTTCCCACTATTTTTATCTCCAAAAGGATTCATCCAGTAGCAGAACGGAATCAAATAACAATATTAAAATTACAAACTAATTTTATCATAGTAAAAAAAAACTAATCTAGCCATGGCTTAAATATCATTTGCTACAATCTGTTGAATATATCAAAAAATATTCCTATCTCACATAACCAGCAGGCTACCTGAAATTATTTTTTTTATTTGTAAAAATATATAACTTTACCAAAACTCTAATTCTTAACTGAATTTTCAAGTAGAAGTTTGAAAATAAAAACCTCCTCATTATCTGTGGAAATTAATAAGTAAAAAAACCTTACTGGATTTCTACCACTGAAATTTTGATGTGACATTTACACCCCAGAATTCCTCTTTGCCGTATAAAACCTTCAGAACAACAATTTGGCAAGCAACATTCCTGGTTTGTTGAGTAAACCAGTCCCCTTAAAGTTCACCAGAATGTCTCTCTGGAGACAGCTTGATTTAAATTCAAAGAATTATGCAACAGTATTTCTTAAATCATCCTGAAGCCTCATTTTTTCAAACGAGATTTAGTAGAGTGACAAGACAACTATGACCGAAAGCCCTCTATATTTAAATGTTATTAGAAGAACAGTGTTATGAGAAGAAAGAGCGCTCTGCTATGTCAAGTCTGGTAACAAGATCACAAGATCTAAATGACTGAGCTATCATTCCACACTAACCCTTAAATGTAAAAGCCAATCTCAAGTAGTGCCCATTGGATATTTTTTTCCTCTCCTTTTAATAACAGATGAAGTCTCATCATTCTGTCTATCTTAAATTTGCCTGATCTTTTCTATTAAAAGGCATAACACAGGAATTTATTGTTTCGCTAACAAGATTTAATTTTTTGCATTCATACTTTTCATGCCAGCTACCTTCGTTAGGCTGAGTTATTTTGGAAAATTTTATCTAAAATGTTTCTGGAAGCAAATTTGGAAACCTTTCCATACACAAAAGAATAGTATGACGTTTTTATTAAAAATACCCAGTTCACAAACAAGAAGAAAAGCCACCAGCTGAGATGAGGCAGGACAGCAATTAGTCATCACCATGGACAGGAAAGAGTAGCAGAAGCACTTTCTTTGGCAGTAGTTTCATTTTGGGGTGGTTTACCTATAACTTGAAATTGCACCTTAAAGCTTTTTTTCCCACAGAACCTGAAATTGGGCCCATGCAGAAGAAAGCAGCGTGTTAGTGAAACTACTTAGTTTTGTACAAGTATCAGAGATCTCTGCATTCCATCTAAAGCATCAACATTCCAGTGAACCATAAAGGAATCAGGATGATTCTCCAAAGTGTTCAGTTGCCATCTTCCCTTTTTAATTTAAGAAATCAAATGCAAAAACTACTCTGAGAAAATGCTCCATTTGCAAGTTCAAACACTCAAGTTACATAACATCAAAACTAATTTTTTTTCAAAGAACATTACTCACTTCCCGTATGCATATAAATTGATGTGATCTGTAAGGTTCAAATCAACTTCACCTTACAAGACACTTGGAAAACTGAATCAAAATCTGATACAGAAGGTGGAAAATTTTCCATTCACTCTTCTCTTAGATCAGTTAAAGCCACCATTTCATCAACTAATATGAAGGTGATGTAATAAGTATCTAGTAAAACAGGAATAGATAATTTTTCGTAACTTGTTACCTATGCAATAACACTACCTCACTCTTAGATTTTTACCTCTGCGAGACACTTCCACCATAATCACAGATGCGTGTTACAGGAAGCCTGGTTTGGGTGACACATAGTAGCAGTACATGGTAGTATTCTGAGTAACTTTATAAACACATGTAAAAATTAATTTATAAAATTTGGACTCCTGAAAACAAAGAAACAACCATGATCTGTTAATGGTTCTTTGTAAATATTTTCACTGTTACAGTGTTCGACCTCTTGGACACTGCTTTTTCCTACTCTATCAGCTTCTCCTGACAGTGTTTCCAATGGAACTTCTTTTATCATCTAGTGCAAGACAAGGAATATGGGGGAAATGCTTGTAAGTTTGGCTCAAGCAAGAGACTTCCCATGTGCTACATAATTCCCAAATAGGAGCTGTAGCAGCTGTAACAAGATCATCAGGGAAAGTGTATTTTATTATCCCCAGTGAGCCTGAAAAACTGACATTGGGGTGCTGCCAGTTATAACATGTGGCTTATTTAATTAGGTACAAGTAATAGGAGAACTTCTCAAATTAAATACATCTGAGACAACTACTACATACACAACATGAAGCGCTTGAGAGCTCTGATCTCCAGATAATACCTTCAAAATGTGCAGCACTTTTACTCCCTCTAAATGGTTAACTCGGGTGTTTTATGACTTAGCTTGTGTAGGGAAGCACGTAATTACTATCTCAGATGGAAAACAGCTTTTTTCTTTAGGATTAAATATTACTGTTAGAAAAGAATTGTCCAAGAAGCTGAGAATCTCAGCTGCAAAATATTTTCCTAATATGAAAATTAAGCACTATCCTCATTATCTTTAGAAAATCTCATGGAAAAGGCTAGAAGAAGAAAGCAATATGCCCCCTTTTATTTGCAAAATACTCGTGTTAGAAATATTCCAACAACTTGCAGTTATGTTCTCCTTTCTATATCCTGTGTCACTACAATTTTCTTGGTGCCAAAGGTCAGTTCCTCATATTTTCTATTTTCCTGCCTGAAAGAACTCCTTACAACAGCAATGACTAGTTCCCTCTGAATTTTTATTTACTTCAAAACAGCTTTAGAATTTGTCTCTTTGACTGTGGATTCCACAAAACGGTACAAAATGCAGGTCCCAAAGCCACAGCCAGGCCATGTCTAAATATAGGACTGCTCCCATCTACCAGGAGAACTCACACAATTTTTTCCACTCTGAAATGGAGTGACGTGGTTGTGCCACCTTTATTCCTTAGAAGGTGCCCACAGGTTTCCTAGCTGTGGCAGCAATGCTGGCAATGTCTGTTTAACCATTATTAAAAAAAATCAATTTGGGAAAATATTTGTTGCTACGATTGTGGCATTCACGCAGTACAAATCTCAGTGGCTTTTAAATTGGAAGAGCACTGAACTTAACAAAGCATGGCAAACTGGGAGATTCACCTTAACAGCTCACTTCTGATCTAGATTAAAATGCTACCAAAGACACATCCATACCTTTCAACGATACAAGGCCATCACCTGGCTCAGGAAAGGAGATTTATGCTTTGGTTGCAGGAGTAACTGGAAGGAATGCCTGAGCAGTGGATTTGACCAGTTTTCTTTTTACCATTTATAGCAAATAAACTAATTTCAGTGACTTTATGAATCATATACTTTAAAACCTTCATAACCCATTTGGGTGATGGGAAAGAATAAACGTTGCAGGTATTTAGAACGGGTGCATCACTTACTGGAGCTCTTGTGTGCACTGATGTAGTTTGAGGAATTACTGTTAGAAGACTGGGGGCTTTTTTAGGAAAAACGTGGTTTGTCTTGCGTGGTTTTTTCCAAGATTTGAAAAAAAAAGTAGCTACGTCATATTAAAATTTTACACATGCAGGAGGGAAAGTTGCAAATCCATGTTAAGTACAACACACGTCCAAGAAACTTGGGCAGCTTTTATACTAGGGACAATCCTCATCGGAACTTAGTTGTTGTTCCCTCACAAAAACGAGAATGCCACCTCAAGCAAACCTCCCGACATGCCGAGAGGACAACTCCGGCAGGAAGGTAAAACAGCCTGAGTCCCACTGCCCGGCCCTGGCCCCGGCACCTCCGGCCGGGCAGGGCGCGCGGAGCGCGGGGAAAGGCCCCGCCCCGCCCCGCCCCTCACGGTGCCACGCGCGGGGTGAGGGGGCAGCGGGAGGCGGCGCCATTTTGGAGGCGAGGGGCGGGCGGCGCAGCCCCTCCCGCGGCCGGGAGCCGCTGCCTTGAGGTTCGTGTGCCCCCGCCGCGTGTGGCTGCGGCGGCTGCTGCTCGGCCGGGCCGCGAAGGGAAGCCGCTTCTCCTCCGCCGCCGCCGGGCGGCGAAGAGGCAGCATGGGGATGACGGTGTCAGCGCGCAGGAGCCGGCGGCTGCTGAGGTTGTGTGACGTGGGCGCCGGGCTGAGGGAAGTGTTTGTGTGTGTGGGAGAGGAGTGGGCTTTGCACCGTGGGGAAGGGAGGGAAGGGGCGGCTGACACATCTCCTCCAGGCATGGGGCCGGCGGCCGCGCCTTCACCTCGGACACGTCGCTGCCGGCCCGGTGTGGGAGCAGCGCCTGCTTCTCCCGGCCCCAGGTGTGTCCTGGCCCCGTGTGGGAGGCGCTGGGCTGCACGCCTTGTGAGCGCCGTACCCACAGTGCAGGGAAAGCCACTCAGTTCCCCTGTCTGTAGGTTCTGCCATACAGGCCTTATTTTTCCCTCTGGGAAAGGTGTTGTTCAGGTCGAGTTCAAGGCCGTGGGTTAATTAATTGATTGAACCTTCTGGATGTTTCACAGGTCAGTTAAAGTGGTAAATAAGTCTGGCATCCGTGTGCTGGCTCAGGTTCAATGCTTACAGCCAGTTATTTACAGAAATGATATAGACCCGAGCTTGTCCTATTCAAGAGGCAAGTGTCAGAAAGACTGCAGTTTCCTTGAGCATACGTGCTCTGTCCTCCCCAAGGACGCAGGTGGATATGTTTTTGCATGCAGCTTTGCTCTCTCCAAGATTAGTGAGGGAAAGTGTGTTAGAGTTTAGCAAGGAAGGGTATTCCTATGTGAGTCAGTCACAGAGCAGCATCCTCTGTCATTGGCGATCTTGTCACGCAACAAGTGTTCACGTTTGCTGTTTTAATTCAACATCAGGAAATGGGGTCTGCTTAAACACCATCCCAGAAGAAGATGAGGATATAGAAGCTAATAAANATGTTTCAGAAAACAGTAGAATAAGCCCTCCAATAGGAGAAACATGGTCTTTCTTGTTTGAAACTGCATTTATTTGGAGGGAAAGAATTTGCTCTTTATTGCGTACTGTGTAGACTTCAAAATCCAGGAAATCCAGACTAATAGATGGATAATGTCACAGTGGTTAGTGCCATCGTGCTTTGTAATAGCTCGTCTCTGAACCTTTCTGGAACTTACTGGTTTAATTCTTAGAATGCAGTCTGTTTGGGACAGAGATTTTTTGTTTGTTTGTTTTTTTTCTTTTCTTTTTTTTGTTTGTTTTTTGTGTGTGTATATGTTTAATTTTATAAGACATGTAAGCAAGTGGTCTTGGTCCCCAACAAAAGTCTTTAGTAGTTCCAAAACCAGAACCATAATAACAGATTGCAGTTTTGATTTTAAGTCTTACTTGACTAGTTCTAAATTAGAAATGTCACCCAACACCTCTTTAATGGGTGTTAAATGAGTTATCTGAGTTAGGTTCATGTCACAGAAAACAATCCTCATGGTTGAAGCATTTGCATTTTTGTTGGTCATATTAGTAGGGATATCAGGCATCAGTTTGTGCACTGGAAATTGGCATATGCTTCTCTTTTAAAAGATTTCAAATGCTTGGCAGAGTAACACAGATAGTAGAGAACAGTAGTAACATAGGTCAGATCGTTGATGTAATTAATTTTTCCAGTAGTCACATTTTAAAAGCATGATTTGTAAATTTTTCAAGGCATATCATAAAATGTGACTGCTGGACTGATACAGCACACAGTAGTTCTTTACTAAAGATGAGCCATAAATAATGTAGCAGTCTTATTTAAACCCTCTTTGTGGTAGGTGATACCTGGTTTTCCTCTGGGTGAGTACATCCTAGTTGTGACCATGGAGGCTGTGATGTCATAGGCCTGAATAACTTCAGCTTTTTTTATACTTTACTTAAAAAATGTGCATGTGCATGCTGATAATGTGTTGGTTTTTGTTTGTTTTTTTTTTTTTTCCTAAGATGCTTCATGCTGAAAATACAGTAAGGCTCTTGGAGTGTCAGGACGAAATCAGAATTGAACCGTCTTCTAAAAGAATGAAGTCAACAGAAGGGGCTTGTGAGAAACTCTCTGAAGATGATAACAACGGTACTCAGGACAAAGTGGATGTTGAGAAAAAATCAGATGGTTGGATACCTATGTGTGCCTTAGATAAACAAGGGCAACATGAAATGCAGAACCAAGAGAAAATACTTACTGGTATCTTGGGATCCTTGAATGAAGTTCTCCCTGAAAATAATCCAGTACTTAGTCAGCCAGTTGATTTAGAAACTGTGCAGAATATAAATCCTCCATTTGCATCAATAAATGACTCTAAAGTTGAGGAAGAGAAAGACCCTTTTATTACAAATAATGCTGGTGAAGATAATACTGAAAAAAGCATTACATCAGTCTCAGTAAATAGAAATGAATCAGATGAAGACTTTTTTACAAGCAAAGATTTCATAGGACCTATTTACAAGCCTGTCAAAAGTAACAAACAGGACAAATCTGGAAATTGCAGTGAATGTAGGAACAATGGAGGAGATGAGGATGAATTGCATGAAAACAGATCTAAAAGAAAGGAGGCAAAGAAGATGCAGGCTGTTTCTGCCACTGTACCAGAAATAGATGATGAACTGGACCAGTTCTACAAAGAAATTCACCAGCTGGAAAATGAAAATTTAGATACTAATCTTCAGGAAAAAGAAACTGAAATTTCTCAGGAACAACACTCTCCATTTAACTGTAGTCAAAGCTCTGAAGAGAATTATCAACCTGTATTGTTGGGCAGTCCTCAGCCGTTTTACGAGAATGGACAGTGTTCTTTTGGGGAACAGAACAGTCAGAAAGCAAGCAATGAGCAGCAGTCAGTTGTGGAAACAGGTGGCTGGAAAACTGAAAATACCTTTAATGGCCAAGTGGATGCCTGGAACTGCTCAGTGCCTGAATTCAGACCTGCTTGGCAGACTAGAGCATCTTTCAGAAAACCTCAGGGACCTCTTCCTCCTAGATTCAACCATCAATCCCATTTTCAGATATTTAATCCCCCACCACAAATCCCAAATGCTCTCTCTTCTCAGAATGGGGGGTTTTCGTATGAAAATTATCATCGCTACCATGGAAATACTGATGTCAACAGTCATGGTCCATTGCTTGATCAAAATACCAACTGTTCTGGTCATTTGGACATCCATACTACTCAGGTCTTCAGGAATGGAAATAATGATCAGAATGGACTCCAAAGTAATGGTTTCTGTGAAACCGGAGAAGAGCGTTGGAAGGATCCAAAAGCTGACAGTACCGAAGGAATGCACAGCTTTTCTTCATTGCAGTTATCTGAAGAAAGATTCAGTTGTTCACAGAAATTGCTTCTAATCTTAAGAGGCCTACCAGGTTCAGGGAAATCAACACTTTCTCGGTAAGTAGAGACGTAAAGCTTGAGAAGGTTATTCAAATAAAAGTTTTTAAGAGTTTGAATATATCTGTAAGCACTTAGGGAACTTTTTAGTTCATAAATTAGGCTCTTAAAATGCAGTAATTTAATATTTGCTGTCACTTGTACTTAGTGCAAGTGACAGTAAATATAAAAAGATTTACTTGGGGGTTCTGTCTCCTTCAGAATTTTGATGAACAGGAGCTCTTCTGTGTTAAATTTAAAATGATGAGTATCCATTATATTGCATAATCTTTTATTCTAACATTTTCAAGTGTACTAGTCTGTGATGGTCTGCTGCTTTTTTTTTTTATTCTTAAATTCCTTCATTTAAAAAAAATCCCATCAAATCTTAACAACGTCAGTTTGACTGAACCATAAGTACATTTTCATGCCTGTGCAAAAATTTTCAAAGGCCATTAGAAGAATGGTGCTACTCTGAAAAGACTCATTTTCAGTGTGTGTTGATGAAACTGAGCATTATCTCATTCCCTTTTTTCATAGTATGGTCTGTCAACTGCTCTCTTTATTTGTGAAAAACACACAAGGAAAGTATTATTTTTTTCTTCAGAATATGCTTGCTGAAGTCTGACGGTTAAAAGCAGATACCACCTCCGACTTTGATTTTCACTTGGTGTTTTTGGCCTAGTTCAAAAAGCACAGAAAGTTGACAGAGCACAGACACTACTTGTATTAAGTTAAAATAAGTTTCTCTTGTGTATATAAGAAAAGAAGTTACTAAGTCAGTACTTAACTGATTGCATTTCATCCAGAAACTACATCACAGATGGGATGTCATCTGTAGTTATCATCTGTTGGATGCAAGGACTCTGTGAAATAGATACAGTGATTGTGTTCTTATTTGTTTTTTATATAAAGAAGTAACATTCAATTCATGGAGTTTTTCCTGGTATTTAGGAGACAGTGATCTCCATATCATAGCTAGAAATCTCTAATAAGTATTTTTCTTACATGTTTGAGTAATTTTCACTATATTTTATAGTTACTGATTGCTGTATTTTTCAAAACTGCATTTTTGAAGCTGCATGTCCCCATGTGGTATTGCTGCAATAATTCCTTTAATATGTGACAGCAACATAAAAAATTTGGAAAGTGAACCTGTGGGAAAAACACTGCCTTATTCAGTTCAGGGATTGGATAATACTTAATGTGAAAATACCAAATATATTTGTTTTCCTTCTTTGATATGCCAAAGTGTCTCTGAATCTTTCTCCAAATATATGACTCATATTATCTGAAAAAGTCTAAATGTCTTCAGGTTTTTAAGAACACACATTTGTGCTTTTTTTTCCTCTCTCATTAGTGAGATCAGTTACTAATCTTATTTAGCAGACGGGAAAGTGGGCACTATGAGATCAAGGTTAAGAATAGTTACCAAAAGTGGGTGCAGAATTTGAACTGCATGGTACTTGTTTTTCAGCGTATTCAGTTACGTGCAGTTTCGTATGTTCAATGCTTGGTTGCAATTAATTCCCATGAAATCATCTTAGGGTCTTGGATACCTTGGGGAAAAAACATCCCAGAATTACTGGGTGCCTATGGGGAAAATACGTATATTATTAGTTAACAAACATGTTTTGAACATGTTTTTCTATGTGACATACTAGAATTTTGCAGTGTAGGCTAGACAGTAATGATGTTACATCTGTCGTTCTGTTAGTACCCACAGGTATCTTTGGAGGAGTGGCATCTTTGGCACCTGCAGACAAACCTCTACCATTTGTGCCAGTAAAATAACTGTGAAGGAAAGGCAGAGAACTGACATCATCTCTGTGGATCGGCACTAGAGGGGAATGAGATGTGTCTTGCAAGTGGGTTTCCCAAGTAGGGAATTAAAGTAAGAAACAGAGCCAGTAGGGAGACCTTGAAATCTCAAATTTCTGTTCGTGTTTTGCACTGAGTAAGGGTTTGTAAGTACAGGCACTCTTCTTCCTGCTCACAAACTTGACTTGTGTCTGTCTTGAATCTTTCACTTGTGTTTTGTTTTGACTCTTCCATTCCAACTAAGCAGTTGGACTTATGGGCACGTTTTTTGGAAGAGACTAGTGGATTTGAACTAGTCCGTTGTTCTGCTGGGAGGAGGTTAGTCATTGTCACTGGGTCAGGTCGGGTATGTCTTTGTCAGGCCTGATCTTAAAAACCCCACAGAGATTCTCTGGTCTCACCAAGCTTTTCTAGTGCAGTACAACCCACCTAAGTAAGGAAGTTATTCCTAATCTCCAAACTGAAGTTCCCAAGCCACAATCTGCATGTCCTGTGTAATAATGTGTGCTGTTACATGGTAGAATGTGGCTCATCTTTGCAGCTTCCCTTCTGGTAAGGGATAGGTGTATTCACTGTAATAAGCTGACATCAGGTCTTTTACTGTCTCCACTGCCAGACTAAACAAGCCCAGCCGCTGTTAACCTCTCCTTGGAGGTTGTATGCCCATAGCCATCTTGGTAGCCGTCTGTTCAGCCCTTCCATGTTTTGCAGCGTGTCTTTTGAACTGGGAAGTCCCACCCTGGACACAGTATTTCAGAAACGACCACACAAGAGCCAGGCAGAGTGTGGGTGATACCTTCTCAGATGATCTACTGGCCACACTTCCTTTACTAAAGCCCGGGTCGTGGTTTGCCCTGCCTTTGATGAGAGTACACTGCTTCACTCATCTCATTTGATGTCCACTGTAGTCCTCAGACTGTTTTCAGCAGAGCTGCTCAACCACTCACTTTCCCACCTGTGCTGATGCTTAGGTTAGGCAGAACTTAACTCTTCCCTTGTTGAGCTTCATGATGTTTCACTTATCCCAGTTCTCGGGTTTCTCAGTGGCCTTCTGGATAGAAGCCTCACTGTTCAGCTCAGTGTTGAGCATCACTGCTGATTTGGTGTCACCTGCAAGTTCTCTGCCTCATCATCCAGACTAATGATGAAGATAATGAAAAAAATTGGTCCTGCTGTATCCTTTGCTGTTCTCTTGTTGCTGGCTGGGAGATGATGTTAGAAACTTTATCGATAGTTTCCAAGTATGCTGCAGTCTTCACTCGGTCCTCATTGACAAAGGCACTTGTTTCATCAGAGGGTGCGTTCTGGTCAGTAAAGAACGATTTGTCTGCTGCAAAACCCACACCGACTCTTCCTGGTTACCTTAATTTCCTTAACATGTTAATAGATTGCAAGAGGATACACTCCATTGTTCCCAGAACAGAGCTTAGGTGAGGTTGAGCAGCCATTACTTCTTTGGGTCTTTGTCTTTACTTGCCTTAAATATGAACATAACATCAGCCGTTTCTGGGTCATTGGGGAGCTCCCCTCATCTCATGGATTTATTTCCTCTGTCCACCTGACTTAGACAATCCTAGTCCCTGAGGGTCATACAAAATCTTGTTTCTTAACCATCCATTTCCAGTTTTGTTTTCCTGTTTGTATCTGATCATGGCTTTTGGTCTGTGCTTACTAGCTCCATATCTGCTTCTAAATTCTAAGCTAATTTTTTCAATTCCTTCTGCATCCAATTGCTTCCCAGATTCATTTTCTCCCTGTTTCTATCGGTGGTATTGTCTCACTCCCAGTTTCATTATAACAGTGTCTTCCCTCTGCATCACTCTTTGCCTTGGCCCTATTTCCTAGCTCTACTGCCAGTACCAAGTTGCTTGTTCCAGTGTTTATATCACAGTGCTTCCCATGTCCTCTGATTTCAAGCCAGTTTTGTTCCTTCTGTTGCCATTCTTGCGTTGGGAGAAATGTGTTCTTAAAATGCAGTATTGGTCCCAAATCAGCTTCCTGCCACTGCCAGATTGCTCTGTTCAGGATTAGGTTTACTGCAGCAAGAATCTTTGCGTTTTCTGCTCTACTTTATACAAAAATGAGTTCTTTTCACTACTGTTTTCTGTGCACGTGACATTTTAAAGTTGTATAACTTGGGCAGATTTACAAAAAGCTTTTGCAAGGCAAACACATGTACTCCATCAGATATCATTTCCTCAGAGAAAAGCTTGGAATAACAAAATATTATATAAATGTTTTATTTTTTTCCTCGGTTTTGGAAGAGATTGACCGTTTAGTTAAAAGTGTTTGAAAACAGTTTGGCCAGACACATACTCAGTAGTGATAGCTTTAGCCCAAGTAACCAAAGTCTGCGACAATTAGATGATAATGTGATCTTACAATCCTGGGAAAAGTTACAGGAAAAGAGATTTGTATTTTTAAAATATTTTTCTACTAAAATTGGCAACAATAGCAATTTGCCTTTTCTCCATAAATACCTAAGCCTTAATTTGAATATAAGGGAGCTTAATGAAATTGAAAGACCAAATATTGGTGTCATTTAAGAAGTCAATTTTTAATTAAATCCATTAATATATAAAGACAGTTGTATTTCTCAGGGGCCATTCCTTCTTAGAGCAAAATGTTCTGAAGGGTAGAGTTAGAGTTAGTGGTTATAGCTGAGTGTAGAAACAGTGGTGTGCTGTTGTTTCTAATTATGAATTTATTTAAACAGTGTTACAAGGAGTGCTTTTAAAGGAGCGTTTACACAGCTCGGTAATGCATATTCTGAAACTGTATTTAGTTATTGCCTATTTTTTTCCTCATCCCCAATATGCTATTTTAAATAGGTGAATTATTAGAGTCTGAGATGCCTTCTTTATTGTAAGATCATTTATCAGAGTAGTCTGACCAGGATACAGGTTTGGGGACCATTTTAGTTTTGAAGAAAAAGGATTTGTTTGTGTGCATGCATGCACATATGCATTGGGAAAAATGTGTATTCGTTTACTGAGTAGTTAATATTTTGGTCTTTCA
>VYZQ01035240.1:23611-39789 GCA_013400655.1 Mystacornis crossleyi | reverse complement strand
TGACATTGAGGCCATGAGAAGACTGTTCTTGTAAACAAGCTCCATAGCATGAGCAAAAGAGACTCCTCTCCCTAAATGAACTGATGAAAGACTATTATAGAGGGAAAACTGACTGAAATAATCCCAAGTTTGTGCCTTTATGTTGTAAGTGGAAGGAGGGAGGAGGATGGGGGAGTAGAAGTGTTCTGAAGGTTTATACTGACCAAGATCATAGTCTGTTATCCTTTGTGTGAGTTGGGTAAAAGAGAGAGGTGCTGGAGAAAAAAAGCGGGGTTTTTTTTGCTTTAATTCCTGGTTATTCCTTTTTACTTTTAGTTCTATTAATAAATTTCTTTCTATTCTTTAAAGTTTGGTGCCTGCTTTGCATTCCTCCCTATTCTTATCTCACAGAAGGTAAAGAATGCGAACAAAACCACTATAGATTTGTAGCTACTTAATGAGAAAAATTAGAATTGCCTTCTTATGCCTCTGCAAATAGCTTGGGTTGTGTCAAAAAAAGTCTGAAAAAATTATGTCTGTGATGATGTTTAAATGGCAAAGTTGCAGGGAGAAAAAAGAGGATTTTTATGGAAAGTGAAAAACAATGTGAAACAGTGAAAAACCTAAGACATTTTCAAAACTCACTAATTTTACTTTTGCTTTGTCTCCTCTCTTTGACTTGCACATAGGAAAAAAAATAATGGCCCCTAGGTTTGATGGGTAAAAGGAAGGTTTTGAGAAATGAAAGACAATGTTACATTTCTTTTCAATGCAATTTACAAAAAGGTAACAGTTTTATGGAACACAAATTAAAATACAAAGGTAAGAAATATGTTAAAAGCCTCTCAAACTCTACTGTTTCTCAGTGGCTGATTAAAAAAACTGAGTTGGGAGATTATAAAAAGTGCTATTTATTTTTATGAATGCCAACACATGCATTGCTATTTAACAGTAATTGCATGACCCAACGTGCATCAAATAAAGTGTGAGCAATTAAACCCCTTTTCCCAAATATACCTCAAGCCCTTAAGAGAGCTAAAGAGTGATTACAAACAAGTGAACACAGGGCAGTCACAATATTTATGCTCTGTTTTGGTTGATCCATCTCAAAGCATAAAAGAGGCATAAAGAATCTGTCCATTAAGAACAAAACTTCCATGATCTCATTATTTGGTAAGGAAGGAACTTTGAAGCTAAAATATGCTATTTATTAGGAAACATTTACATTGTTCAAGAACTCTGGGTGGTGAAAAACCTTTGAGGAGGAGTTTAGGTGACCCTCAGATCTTACAACAGTCGTAGTGAGTCAGTGAGTATCCCTGACGTCCAAAGCTTTGGCAGGCAATTACCCTGACTTGCAGAATTTCAGCAAATGCTGGTTATATTTGTCTTCTTCCAACAATTGTTTTTCACTATTCTGCAGGAAATAGCTTGAATGTGTGGAAAAGCATTTTGAAAATTATTTTAGCTGCATATTAGAGTGGCAGTTTCTAGACCAGAGTGCTGCTACCACGATGGAAACTACACTCAGTCAAGTTGGGATCTTCATCCAGGTGGCCAGGAGGGCACAAATCCCATAACAGACTGAATCTGGCTGGCCCTGTGTCATGTAAGCAGCTGAAGCATCAGAAAACATTCAAAGGAAGACTGGAAAAGCTGATGTAAAATTGCATCTCGAACTGGGGACTATAGAAATAAATCTGTAATTGTCAACTCCCTGACAAAAATAGAAACAAATTTATATAATGTTGTTGCCATATCATGGTAGTGGAGAATACACACACCTCTAAATATTTTGCCACGAGTTTTATTTGTCTCAAAATCCTTCACAAGATTCAACATGTTCTTGTAAAATCAGTAGAAACACGCAAGTAACTAAAAAGAGAAATAAAGGAAAACTTCGTAACTCTGAGTTATGGTAACATATTTACTGCACCATATCCTATTGCCTTGATTGGCTAAAGATGGATACTGAGTGCGGAAAACAGAAGGAAGGTGTCTGAGTCACAGGAAGGAAGAAAACAAATAGGCATAAAGAGTCTTTTGTAGAAGGTTGATGGCAAAGACCCCTATTCCTCAGAAAAAAGTTTTGTCATAATATTTCAGACTACAGCCCTGTTTCAGTGTTGCCTTGTCTCAGTATCCCCCAAAGTTGTGAGGGTGATAAGCAAAATCCCTCCTCCTGACCGTAACACAGGACTCAATCCTGCTTCTGGGCTCAAAGAACTGTGGGTGGGGAATCCTCCTGGCTCCCAGGAGTGCATGTACATGGGTGGATCAAGCATCCTTGCAGGTCCCTGCCAGCGCCCTGTCCAGGCCTTGTGGCATCAGCAGTTTCCCATCATCTCCCAACAGTAATTAGCTTTTTTAACTGGGCTTGGGTGTTTTATTATTCCCTAAAACTATATATGGTCCATCTCATTTAAAAGCCAATGAGGAGAGTGGGAAGTGCCTCGGTCAGTGCAACTTCGTAGATAAGGCTGGATGTCCATGACAATTCCCTGTGTCCTTCTGATCCGTGTATCAACAAAACCAACCTGACTGGCTCAGACTTATGTGAGGTACATCCTGATCGGCTCAGCAGCACCTGTCCTGCTGAGAGGGGAGGGCAGGGCTTAGCCTGCTTTGTTCTTCACACAGCTGAGGAGACAAAGGCAGGGGAAGGACTCAGCTCCTGTGCCCTGCCAAAGCAATGATCCAGCTGCCGTACCTGGAGGACTCCAGCAGCATAGGTTTCCACACAGCAGATGCCTGCAGCCCCATTCAGTCCTCTGATCATTTGGCATGGAAGAAGGAGATTGTGCTGGAGTTCGGCGAGCAGGAGAGGTTGGCAGGATGCACCTTTGGGGATCACCCTCTTCTTCCAGGCAGCTAGCGATGGGACAAGGGGAAATGGCCTCAAGTTGCACCAGGGGAGGTCCAGGTTGGATATTAGGAATAATTTCCTCACTGAAAGAGTGGTTAGGCATCACCACAGATCCCCAGAGAAGGAGTGGAGTCACCATTCCTGGAAGTGTTAAATAAATGAGTAGATATTGAAACAAAGATTAAAACCACTTCACAATGTGGTTTAGTGAGCATGGTGCTACTAGGCTGAAGGCTGGACTCGGTGATCTTGGAGGTCTTTCCAACCTTAATGATTCTACAATTCTGTGACTCTCTTGCTACCCTCGGAGGACAGCAACAACCCATGTCACTCCCTCACCAGGCTGATGTACATTCCTCTGTCCCTCAGGCTCTCTCACTATACCCAAAAAAGATGACTGAATTTAGACAGAACTGGTGTATTTTCTGTGCTTGGCCCTAGTGGAAGAGAAGCTCTGGAGGCACCAAGCACAGAGCCATCCTCCCCTCGGCAAGGACAAGATGGCTGCTGGTGCGGCCATGCTCCTCACAAAATGTCCACCATAGTGACCTGCCCTCCCTGCAAAATCACTGCCAGTACAGACACTATAAAAGTTCAGCTGGCTTCTTATAATTTTGCCCTTCCCCATGTCAGGAGTTTATTCTCTCTGCTGTTAGAAATGTGGTCTCTGCCTGCTGAAGGGGAGGCGGGCCTGGCACTTCCCTTCAGGGCACCATTAATAATCCTTCCACAAGGACAATGTGAGGAGGAAAGGTCACAGGCTCCCAACCTCACTGGCACCTTCCCTCACTGCAAAGGTAATCTAGTGAGCTATGGGAGATTAAAAGATTATAATTCTTAATGTTATTGATATGGACCAAAGGAGATGAGGGAATGTAAACAGCCAGGGAAAAAGCACAGGGGAGAAAACAGAGACAGAAAGTGCAAAAACGAAAATAGGCTAAGAATAAATTTGCATCTTAAATTCTCCTGAACTTAGTGTATTAATAAGTAGACAAATCTGTCAAATCTGCTCATCTGATTGGAAAGTTTTATATCAGGCTGCACATCCCCAGCGGAACTTAACATAGGCTGTTCAAGGAGAGAGGCAGTGAAAGCCCTGCATGGAAAGGGTCAGCAGCTATTGATTGCCTGTTCTTAGGGGGAGCATGGCTGACAGCAGGGCAGGCTGTCCTGTTTGACACTGGAAAATACAGAGCTCTTTAGAAAAATCAGATGTGTGCAAGGTAGGAGATGGCACCTTGGAAAGACTCCTGCCTCTGCTTGATTGACCAAGGGAGAATAGCCATTTGAGTAAGTGCAATGGAATTAAACTTGTGAAACACAAGTTAATCTCGATGTTTTTATTTTTTTAGGAAATACCAGGGTGCATTTTTCCCAAAGTGCCATTTTCTGAAGGTATGCTATTACTTCTTGTTTCATTCAAGATACGTGCTTCTAATCTTACTGGTGAGAAAAAAATGATGAACAACCTGGGTCCAATAGACATTAAAAACAAGCAGCACCCATACATGACCAACTCTATTATATTGTTGTTTCTTAAATGTTTTGACTGCTGGGACCTGAACCATGACTTGCAAATTGTCAAGGCTGTTACAACTCTGCCTTTTCTTGTCCAGTCCTTTGTTATTAAGGTTTTCTTTCCTGAATTGCTATACTTAAATTGGAACATTGAGCCATCCCTCCACAGAAACTTCTTCCAAATCTCCCCTCCCACATGAATCATCTGAGGTGACTCCGCAACAGACTGGAAGTTCTGTTGTACTCCAGAATTTGGTCTTTCACTCTTTCTTTCACAGTATTAGAAACTTTCCATCTTTTTATATAAAGACAGCCCCTGCAGTGACTCACCAACCTCAGGCAGGTGAGATCCTGACACCCAGAGTGTGCCTCAAGCTGAGGCATCTACTGCCATTTGAAATGTTGGGGTCTGTTTTGTCAGGTCCCACAGCCTGATGGGACAGAGGACACAGGTCCATCTGCAGGCCTTTTATCTCTCCCACTAGCCCCACACAGATTCAGACACATGGTGTGATTTTCTGGGGGCTATATTGTGCACAGCCAGGGGTACGGATCAATAACCTTTGTGGGTCCCTTCCAACTCAGGACGTGCTATGATTCTATGATTGTTGGAATATTCCATACCTCAAATGGTATTAAATGCCTATTGTATAAGCAACTGTGTCAAATCCCTTCATCTCAGCTGAGTTCAAGATTTAGATACCTAAATTTAAGTGACTAAACTAGGTGGGTTTATGGACACTAAGAGTATAAACATCTATCAAAAGAAAAGATCTTGTCAATACTCTTTGTGGAGCCTAAAGAACAATTAAGCTGTATAGTTAGGAGGTGTTCAGTTTGAACATTTGCCAACAGACACTGGGCATCAAAACTATTCCTTGGAGGGATGTTCTCCTTCCTCCCTTTATAGTCAATGAAGAAAAATTGGCAACTCTGGAATTCATCTAACCTATTTCAGGTGACTATTTTTGGATGTGATTGTTTGCAGCCTAGAAATGTCTTTTGTTACCCCTGTCCGTGTCAAGAGTCTATAAGAATACCTCAGAGGCATAGAAGTACAGAATGGGCAACTGGGGTCAGGTGAAATGAATTGCACAGTTTGAGTCATGTTTATCTATTATCTCATTTTCAAGCCATCCTATGGATCAAGGTTATGTTGTAAAGACACAAAGCCACAAGTTTTCCAGGCAGTTAGAAGCCCCCTCTTTTGCTTCAGGATAGGCTGTTCTAAACCAACTTCAAACCAGAAACTGAGCAAACATTTTTTCTGCAGTATTAATTTAAGACTAATAATCTCTACTGATTGGCAAGGAAGGAGGATGTATCACTGTGCTAAAAGACTCCTCAGGACTTGCTGTTTGAGGTGGTTTGCACCCAAGTCCTTTGTCAGTTGACTTCAGATTAAAACAAAGATTACCTAGATGTACCAAAAAACCAAAGGAATATGTTCAAACTCCAAACTTAGGTTTGACCCAAAAATACTGGATAAAGTTTTTCTCAAGGTTATATTCTTATAACCTAATGTGCTCACTTGATCTTTCTAACTTTTAATTTTTTAAAAGTAATATCAGCACAAATAAGGATGTTACAATATACATTGTGTTGGTTTGGGTTTGTTTTCCTTGAAAACACAAATCAAAATGTTAATGAGGTATTTTAAAGCCTTTGAAGACTTGGACTGCAGCCTTTTTAGATATAATATAGTTTTTATTCAGGCAGTAGTTTGTATTTATTCCACCCAAATCTGTAAGTCAAGGTCAGATATTTGCAGCTTTATTCTGTGGAGGACAATAAGCAAATATCACCATGACAGTACAGTTTCATATCACAACAAAAATACTGAAAGAGATAATTATTCATTATTCTGATAAATAATGAAACATTTTGTAAGTAGAAAGAAAATCACGAATAATACAGTTCTATTTTTGCAAAATAAATAGCAATGGAAAAAACCGCAAAATATTACTAGCTGGTGTTATATCCATGAAATGCAGCAGTAATATATATTTGGAGTGTTGCAAAATGCATAATTGCTATATAAACAATTTCTAGAAAGAAGTCTTGTGTAGTGATACTTTAAAACAGAAAAGCATTTTGGCATCAATAAAAAGATCTAACTATGACACATGTCAGAAGAAATATATGTGCTTCAATGAGCTGCTAATGCAAGTTCCAATCACCATAGTCTCAGGAGAAACAATCTCATTTAAAAGTTGGCAGTCAATTTCAAACTGTGCTCTTTCCTTTCTAGTCTCCCCTAATTTAATATATAGCAATAAAAAACATTTGGAAATAATTAGATGCCAAGTAACATTAATAATTTACCTTGTGACAAAGATCCAGTCTCTCAAATCAAGTATTTTAGTGCTTCTAATGAAACCAGTAATGTGTCTTCATATTTAAGTTCTATAGTCTCCAAAGAATTTGAGAAATGCACTTATCTATATGCTCTGAGATGGAATGTAGGCAGAATTTGGCTGCAGATGGACATCATAAAGGCATCCTCTTTGTGATAAATGGGAATTATATAATCTTTGCTTTTTAGTCAGTATTTGTGTACTTTATATT
Organism: Mystacornis crossleyi; assembly: GCA_013400655.1. Classification (NCBI taxonomy): domain Eukaryota; kingdom Metazoa; phylum Chordata; class Aves; order Passeriformes; family Timaliidae; genus Mystacornis; species Mystacornis crossleyi. Next base: position 32,855 of record VYZQ01035240.1, on the reverse strand, counting down.
AACTGCCCAGGATCAGTTAATTCACAATATTTATATCCAACAAAAACAAAACTATATTGTAATTTATATGCACTGTCTTGTGTTAATAATATTTAATCAATTTTTTAATAATTATCCAAATAATTTATAGGATTAAACACAAAATCAACATATATTACCAGATTTTAAAGAGGAAATTTAACCTGAAAATAGCTCCCCAGGCTGACATGCAATTAGCATGATGAGCTACTCACAGGTGGGGCTGGAAGGTAATCTGCAAATCCCTGTGCACGTTTATGAGTAAATTACATCCTTTTGCAGACATGTCATTTTGATGAGAATACAATTTCTTTGCAGAAGTTTTCTTTTGTTCTTGTTAAGATGGAGCACCAGCCACCTGTCCTGGAGGATGTGCTAACATCTGGCCAGCCTCTGTGTACCCAGACAAAACCCTGTGTGTTCCCCACGGGGATGGGCTACATTCACTGTCACGACCAGAACAGGAATGGAAGCCACTTGTCCTCATTTCTCACCCCTTTTAAAGACCAAGCAGAAATCCTTGTGTAAGTATTGCTCAAGCTCTATCAGTCAATAGTTACTATTACAGCCGAGATCGTTACAAGAGCAACCTTTCAGGCAATACTTTTATTGACACTGATCACCATTCTTTCCCTTGAAAACAAATAACACAGAGCAGTGAGCACTAACAAGTTTAGAACAAAAAAAAGTCCACCACTGATATTTGTCAATACAAACTAGATAGGCAGCACTGGCCATGCCAAGGAGAAGCCAGATACACTATTGGGAGAAGTGTCTGATTGCGAGAGCTACAGTACCAAAAAAGGAATAAAATCCAATAGCACAAAGTACAGCCTTGCGCCCTTAGGGACCGATAACAAGAATTTCTACTTTTAGGCAGAAATTTATCAGTCACAACTAAAGAAAAGTAAAGCGATTTGGATGTCTTACACAGTGACTGGATGGCTGCAAGCCACTGAGGTGATGTAGCTGTGAAAAAGGCTAAGGGAAAGCTCGTCTGTTTTCAGGAGATGTAGAGACATCCTGCTATCATCTACAGCCCTCCTGAGGCCTCAGTTAGAGCATCATTGTCATCCACAATTAAGAAAAACCAATTCTAACTGAAAGAATAATGAACGCCAACACAGTGATGTTATGAATGGAGAACCTGTCTTTAAGTGGAGTAAGTAAAAGAGTTCGGCTTAGGACAACAAAGACTAAATCTTGTGTGGTTGCTTAGTCTAAATATATTGGCACCTACACTCCGGAAAGTACTACAAGTACTAAGTGGCTAAGTGTGAGTAAGGAATAATCAGTTATTTACAGACTTTGAGGGTTGAAAATTGCAAGGTGAGTACATAGTCGTCAGATTTTGAAATAAGAGAAATTAGAAATATGACAATGGATAAGATGGAGGGGGGAATATTAGAGTTAGGGCACTGGGGTTCGCTTTCTGAAAATAGAATTTGATTAGTTTATGAAAAGAGCTATTCAAATACCTCTTGAAGATATCAAGAAATTGGATTTGGTGACCCAGGAACTTCCCAGTTTTGTGCTCTCATGAGGAACTAGCTGCTATAAATCAAAGGTTACGTACAATGAGCCTTAATGGTGAATATTAGGTATTTTATCTCACTTTTGCTTGTTTATTGCTTGTTGGAATGTGTTTGGACTCAAATCCAATTAAGTGTTTAGGATCTCTTATTAATCTATGAAGTTCCTACTAGATTCAATAATTCAATTATTTAGGAATGAAGGCACTTTAAAAGACTTAAGGAGCTCAAATTTCAAATGGAAACTCTGTCACAGACAACACAGGGAAAGTGTAAGATAAGAATACAGGGATGATGATCACGTATAGAACAGAGCAACGTTGTCCCTAATAAGAGTCTTTATCAGCTTTAGAGTGTTCCAAAGCTGAAAAGACCTTTAACTTTACCTGAACTGTATTTAAAAAAAAAAAAAATTATTACCCACAATATTAACCTCAATAACAAGTATTGTACTTGACTATAACATGTGTTTGGCTATCACATAAATTCCAGGAGTGTGTGCAGTCTTGACTCGAAGGAGTCAAGAAAGGGTGAATCAATCAATTCTACTGGTAGTTTGTTCCAGTGATTAATCATGCCTGGTGTAAAAAGTGTGTGGTGCTTTCCTAATTGGAATTTGTCTGCAAGATTAAAGACCCATTTTATATCTGGTATTTCCTCCCAGCAGAGGTTTATGCATTCTGCAACCAAGCCAGTGTTTAAGCTCTGTCTATATGGCACTCTGGCACCATCCCAGCTCCTTATCAGAGTGAGACTAAGGCATATGTCATTCCCCTCCCATCACCCACACTCTGACTTCTTTGTAAACAAAATCCTGGCTTCCAAGCAGCGTAGAAACCATGGGTCAGGACGACCAAAAAAATCTCCACTCCAAGGCGTTTTCTTCTTGCAGATAAATTAGATGTAACCACGGTATTTTATGTTCATCAGAGAAACAAATTTTCTCAAAAAATAAAATTTTTCAGCCTGGAAAAAAAAATGTGGCTCTGCTTCCTGTTGCAGAGGATTTCAGTGTTAGTTTAAAACTCATTTTCTATTAGCACTTTATATTATGTTCCATTACTAGTCTCATCAGTGCCACGACCCTGGTGAAAGTGACCTTTCTGCTCTTACTTTGTCAACACATTTAAAAGATTCTCTGATGGGGTTTTTCCGCATAACTATAATGGGAGGTCAGATTCTATCACTTGTCTCTTGTGACCCTAGATACTTCCCAGTCTTTGTCTTTCCCTAGGATGCAGTACCTTCTCTCTTGGTGTGATAGCTACTCAATATCCTACTAAATGCTAGTTAGTACTGTGGTCTGGAAAAAATCTAGCAAGGAACAATATCCTTAACCATTAGGTTTTTCATGACCTTGAAAACGTGTTTCCAGGATGGATTTGGATTTTTTCTTAGCTTTATTTTGGTGAAGTGCTGAAAAATAACCAGGAAGAGAAGGTAAGATATTTATATTTTGTCTTTAGCTGACTGTCAGAGAGACACTTTGTGTGTAGTACCTCAGAAGTGGTATAATAAAACCAGGGAAATACAGAGAAGGCTGAAATGGAGGATTCCTAGTGTGGACTGGTTTTCCTGCTTAAAGCAGCTAAGACATGCAGTACTAAGTAAGCTTTGACTTTTCAGCCTGGAAAAGGTTACTCCTGAAGGAAAGAAAAATTAATGAATGACAAGGATAGAGTCAATACAAGATTATTGCTTCCTACCTCCTCCAGCATAGGAAGAACTAAGGGTCACCTATTCAAGCTGTTGGGAGACAGGTTCAAATTAAAGTCAAAAGTGATTTTTCTCAGCAAACACAATTAGCTATGGAGAGCTTGACCATCACAATGGATGTTGTGAATACCACAAGTTTTGGACATGCTCAAATGAAAACTGGGCAAAACAATGGTACACCAAAGTTACTAAATGCACAGAAACTGTACAATTCTTGGGAAATAGTAAAGCCTGAGAATATATTAAGGAATCATAACATTTTTTAGTATATTCCTATAATCTTTCCTTGGCATTATTGTGTGTGCATTCTTGTGTATAAGGTCTTTTATATAGGAGCCTTTGTTACAGATCAAAAGGCCAGTGCATCATGAGACATCACCAACAGAGCCTGAGAAATTAAAATGTGCTGTAGTTCAATAGAGCATTTAAATGAATGCTTAGTTTGATTACATTGAATCTTTGGTCTATGCTTAACCTCTTAGTAGAGTAGGAAAGGAAACACCTGCTACTAGTTGTCTCTACTCAAGTCTTCTAAGGAAATAGTTTGTGTTTATACAACTCAGCAAAATACAGACCTGTGTTCTGAAAAGGCCTGCATTTAGAAAGTACATCTTACATCCAGAACTGCATGTGTTGAGGATGCTGAATTAGAGCTTTAATGTGACAGACTAAAAGATGACAACATTTAAATGAAATGGTTTTGTTTTGGTAATATCAGCTGTAAGTAACAATGTGTGTCAGAATTGTCCAGGTAAGCCTCAGTCTTGCTGAACTAAAGAAATGCACCTTTAAAGATATGCTAAGATATGCCTCATATAGCAACTCCACGGGGAGCTCCTGGCCCATTTACCTGCTCTGCTTTGAGCTGTAATGTGGCACTAATCTTACCAAGGGAAAAAACCTACAGTTCTGAAAGTGGCATCCTTGCCAGTGGGAGCATAATATTTTTCCAGCATTTTGCCACAAGATTTTAGGAAAAGTTGGGAAATGTTTTCAACTACATGTAATGAAAGTTAGAGTTGTGTATCAGCTGCAGGATCTTGTTAATTAGCATAGGGGCATAAAAATTACCAGGACTCAGAGAGCTTCAAGAGATGTAAAAAATTTTTCCAAAAAGCAGACGTGAACAGGCCTTCTGGAAAACTCTGCCCTAACGAAGAAGCCTGTGAAGGTGAGTAGGACACTTCAAGGTGTCTCAGGGGCACGAGATGCCTATGTGTATGTAGGTGAATTTTACTCACATTTAAGGCATTTTATTCCAGGAAAGCTCCATGGCCCCCCAGGTGCATTAACTGGAGGTCTAGTGTGACTTCAGGCACTATGGTCACTACAGCAGCTCTCCAGCTGCCTCTTCAGAAGGACACAGACCCTCTGTAGGTCCTGTGCCAGCCACTGCTACCCTTGGTCCCCTTAAACACTGGTCAATGGCTTCATGTGGACGACTGGGGTGAACCTGATCTCACTGACTGCAGCAGAAGCTCATAGCTTGCCTCAGGTGTTGACCCCTACCTGTCAGCATCTCCATTCAGGCACTAACACCACACCATGTCCTGTCAGCTGAATCTGGCCACTGCATTTAGGAAAGCAGCTCATTTGTCTAAAACATGGAGCCACCTCATATGTCCTACCACATCCAGAACATCCATATGGAGATGCTATGCCATTCCAGGAAAAATCTCACATGGCATGAGATGCTTCTATTTAGGGAACTGAATCAAGCCCTATTTCTCCAAAGCTGATTCCCACCCTAAATGTCAGTTTTAGCTACATTAGTACTCTGATAAAGTTCAAAAATATATCAGCATGTTTTAAGCTAATATTTAGACCCTAGTTAATTAAAACCAGGTTTTTAATCAAGAACTTTCCTAATTTCCTCTTTATGAATGTTAATATGATTTTGTAAATTGTTCATTTTTATCAGTGTCATGCCAACGCCAAGGATTTTCAAAAGGCTTCTTGCCAAAACAGTTTAGGTACATGGAATGGTGTAGCCTGTGATAAGATTCACACAGAAAGCTATTCCATTACGAATTCTTTACTGCAAGGATTTTAAGCCTGCAGGCTGCACTTACAGATAAAAAAAATCTTGGAAATGAGTAGCATCTAATCCGAAGTATCCTTTTATTTCATCCTAATAACATTGTTTTAAAAGATTTCTCATTTTTATCGGAACAAATACTTATAAATTCATGAGCTTTCCCCCCTCTTAAATTACAAGATCAGCAAAAAAATAAGGTTTAATTCAAATGATATTTTCCAATGGAAAACTGTCTGGCAAAGAGCATGAATAAAAACCCATTTTGATAAAGTTCCCATTCATTCAACTGTTTACTAATTTGCATTCCCATGCTTTCTTCTTTAGAAACACAAAATATAGTACATTCTGTCCCAGAAGGGAATACAGTGACTGATGGTCTCCATCAAGGTTTTGTTGGCTCTCTGTACAAAGCCCAGATTTTCAAAATATGCTGTACTTGTGGTTATTGAGCCTCTGACAGCCATAACTGTGGAACAGAAATGGGTGATCTAAGTTGGAACAGGTTGTACAACACTTGCTAGGCAATATATTATTCAAATGATGTGATTCTTGAGCAGTCTTAAAAACTGTCAGTGGACTAGACTGGGTATCTGAGGAATTAAACAACACATGTTTTGCTCAGTTCTCTGCTGTGCTGAAACATCCTACTCAGCTAAGGTGGCCTTGCTGCTTCACAAGTTAATTTACTTGGAGTTAGTTTGAATATATCTACATAGCCCTGCATTTTGTAGCAACACCTAACTGGGAGAAAATAACCCTTAATGTTCATCTTTCCAGACAATACACAAACTAATTTTGCAAGCAGTGCAGTCAGGACATTTTGTTTTTCTGGATCTTTCTAGGTGAAATAATTTTTAAGATCTAATTTTCCAAAATAGTGTTAGAAGACATTTCAGAACTTGAGAAGTCTCATTTGTCAAATTATTATGTGTATAACAGTAAATATGCCCCAATAGTCTCAGAAGATTAAAAGCATTTCCATAAACTGGAGTTGAAAAGGATTTGTGGGCAATTAAAGGGAAGATACTGGTGCAAGAGACAGATGGAAAATGGCTAAAAACTTAAGACTGGCATCATGTTTTCAAATTATTGCATTCACGTTAAAATAAAATGTCTTCAAAGGACATTTGTTTCATAGTGGGCAAATACATTTGCTTAGCAAACCATGCTCTTAAGTCAAGGTGCTCGAACTCCGAGTGAAAGTCATTCAGTATTTTAGGAATTATGCAGAAACAGTTATTAGGAATATAAAATATTTCTAAACCTTGTTCATGAAGTAATGTCACTAAAACATATGTCAAAGAGAGGGAAGGACAAAAATAGCAATGACAATTGTGATCTCTGACTTCCCATATAGAATTGGACACAGGATCTTATTATCTTTTCTGTACTAAATAATCTGTTTGACAGCCTAGTCTAGTGGAAGGTGTCCTTTCCCCTGTCAAGAGGTTTGGAACTAAATGATCTTTAAGGTCCTTCCCAACCCAAACCACCTGGTAATTCTATGATTTTTTGGAGACTAATGTTTGTGTTTCAGTCTTTCAAAGCTTCTGGTTTGTGAAAGATTTTCATTCATAAAGAATACTCTGGGCTTTTTCCCTTATGGGAGTAAATTCTGTTATTTCTACTTGTCTAGTTCTAGGTGTTCTCTAGTTCTAGGTGTATCCTCTCAAACATTTTTCTGTTGTAATGATGTATCTACACCCATGAGAAATATTCTCCATTTGTAGGAATACGAGAAGGTGATCAAATCACGGCTTGACTCCTTTGAAATTAGCTAATAGAAAAGCTTATGTTTCTCCTAGAGACGCCAAGCTCACATATCTGTAGCATTCAGTAGATATTTTATGGGTGGGTTTTTAAATTCTGTGATGCATATGATTCAAAGTTTGTTTACTGATTTTAAGAAAGAGCTGCTTCAATTTAAGTGTCACACCTGAGATGCAGGCAGATAAAAATACAATCTATAACATGAACCTCCACTGTGATAGCTACCATAGCTATCTCTGTGACTTCTTTTACTTCAAACTAGGAACCAAGTAGAATAATCCATACAGATTAAGTTCCTTCACCTCTACACTGGGTTGCGGAGAGTAAGGCCAGTGACTTAAGGCCAGTGACTGTGGAGCAGGTGCTGAACTACAAGTTCCCCACCCAGTAACCTGTTCCTCTTCACAGACATCCCAGGGAGTTCTGTAAGTCTCTAATTAATTCACTGGGCTTTAATTAGAAGGAAATGCTTGCCTTGTCCCGGAGCTGTTTCATGTCTCATACACAATCAGCGATAAAAGAAAAATAAAGCAAAAATGAATGGGCAGTGTCCTCACCCCGAAGCAGATCTGCTCTCTGCAGCAAATCTGCATGATGGAAATTCCACTCTTCTTGCAGAGTGCTGATAATGCAGCAGCAGCAAGGAAATGTCAATTAGCACCTCCACTGAGAGCAGAAAATCCCATATAGATGGATCCTCACTGCCTTTGTTAAAGATTCTATATATCCCATTGTTTTTATCCAGTTCCTACCAGCATATCTGACCAAAATGATTTTACAGTAGCAAAATACAGAGGATTTTTTTTCTTTCTTCTGAAAAGAATCAATGCCAGGAAATAAGAGGGGGAATAAGGTAAACTATGGCAAGACAACAAAGTCTTTACACAGACCTTCCAGAATGTGCTGAAGTGCTGATTAAGAGAAACACTTAAGCTTTACTTGATTCCTTTTTTGAGATAAAGGGGTTTAATCAAGAGCTGTAAGTATACCCAGAAGGCTAATGCTTCCCTGAACACTCTGCTGAAGAGATTGCCATGAAAACTTTAACTTGCAGAGGAACTTGACGCTTTTATAAGAGGTAGACTTGGAAGAAGTGTCTGGTTTTCTGTCCTTTGGAATCATAGAATCGTTTGGGTTGGTCAAAATAATTAATTATAGTAAAAGGTAAGAGGGAGAAGTCCATACATTTGAAATGTTTAGACACCACGTGCTCCAAGTTTAACTGAGGTACAATGACCATNATGGGGTGATTAACAGGAGATAATCCAGGAACAAGTTATCAATGAGTCATGCACAAAGCATTGATAGGCACATTAACAAATGATAGTCTTGAGGGAGGGGGCAGAAAACATTGCTAAAAATGGTAATGGAATACAATGTAACCCAGGACAACCATGAATGCAGGTGTAAAATTTGAGAAAGGATGAGTTAAAACATGCATACAGTCTATTAATTCTGCCAGAAAGTCATCAGGATCAGTCTTCTGAGAGAGAAGTGTTGCATGTTTTTTTGTATGGAATATTTATATCAAAGTTAGGTGACAGTGACAGCAGAAGGGTTTTGGTGTTTTTTCTTTGCCATCTTGGGAGATCAGAAAATGTTCTGACAGACACAATAGCAATTTTTAAAACCTTGTTGTTTCCTTGTCATTTCAGTTTTTCTCCTCCTTGTAACCCTGCTGTCCTCCCTTACCAGTCATGCACTAGAATCACATCTGTACTCATTATTTTAAGAAATAAACGTATGCCTTGTATGTGGAGTACTTCTTCCCAGCATCTCCTTTGGCTGCTTTTAACTTTTTCTTCTGACCTTTGCACCTCAGAAGTAAAACAGAATCTTCAGGAAAAGCCCTGGTGAAGCTAACTCTGCTTTTAGAAAACTCAAGGCAAGTTTAGTCAGGGAGTTTGAAGGGGACAAAGCTAAGCTGTATTACTTCTTTTGAAATCACACCCACAATTGCAACAGCCAAGGTAGAGAAACACAAAATCTCCTTCAGGAGAGTTAAATCTGCCAGGATGGAGATGTAAGGCCAAATCCTGAGTTAGTGTAAATCAGCATTGACACTAAACACATTTATGATCCACTCCAGTATCTTCCTCCACCTCAGCAATAAGTTTCCGATGATTTTCCCTTAGGGAACTTCAGCTGTAAATGCTCATGACATTAACTC
>VYZQ01035240.1:0-10844 GCA_013400655.1 Mystacornis crossleyi | reverse complement strand
GCGTTCTGACCACAGAACATGTTCCTCTTATCCCAGTCAGCTGCATTATGTCGGGACACCATTAAATATTTACCTTCCACAGCATAATGCAGCACTTAAACACTAAACTTGCCATTTCTGCCAGACAAACATAAACTATAGCAGGGCTTATAAAGTTATAAGTTCCAGATGGTGATGAATAAGTAATGTTGCACCCTGGGCCTAATTGCTCTAAGTTTTTAGATACCTGCAAACCATCAATTATACATTACAAGTGCTGCTCTTTAATTGTNCACTCCACAGGGCTGGCTGGAGCCTTGCACCCCCTGCCCAGGGTGAGATTTGAAGCACACTGCTGTGAGAATCAGTGGTCCAGGGAGAAACTCTGCCCAGGAGACACTCCACACCCATCCCCAGGGAGAAATGTTGCTTTCTTAACAAATAAGGAGAATTAAGTCATTATATGAACAGGGCAAGTTTTCCTCTCCTCCCAGAGGGAATGGCTTCTAGGAGACAGCTGACAGCACAAACTGCACCTGACACACCAGGGAGTGCTCTGGGGCAGGAGCTGCTATTGAGAGCCCAGAGGAGGGACATGAAGATGATTAGAGGGATGGAACACCTATCACAGGATAAAAGGCTGAGAGAATTGGGATTGTTCACCCTAGAGAAGAGAAGGCTTCAAGGCAACCTTATTGCAGCCTTTCAGTGCCTGAAAAGAGACCTAAACTGGAAAGGAACTCACACTGGCCATAACATATTCTTTTCAGGGGGCAATTATTTAAAATTGAAAATGGGCAGGTTTTGATTAGATATTAGAAAGAAATTCTTTACTCAGATGGTGGTGAAACACTGGCAAAGTTCCCCAGAGAGGTCGTGGCTGCCCTATCCCTGGAAATGTTCAAGGCCAGTTTGGATAAGGCTCTGAGCAACCTGGTCTAGTAAATGGCATCCCTGTCCATGGCAGTGGATTTGGAACAAGATTATCTTTACAGTCCCTTCCAAAACAATCCATTCTATGATTCCATTATTCTATTCCTTTGCAGACTGACTCAAGAGCCAGAACTATATGAAAAAGTGTTGGTGTATTAACTCATCTGCAGAACAAAGTCCAGGTTGTTTACACAACTTTAGATTTATAGAAGAGCATTTGAAATAAATCAAGTAAATCAATGAAACGGATGAACAAGAGTGCATGCAAGATGGTAGCTAACTCAATCAGAAATAAGAAATGAAGATTGAAAGCAAACATTGGTTTCATTCAGTTTGATATCATAGATGAGACAACACTAATCCAGGACGGTCCATGTCATACCTGTTGGCCTGTGGGGGTCAGAAAAACACAGCACCTCCCTGAATCACACTGTGAGTCAATACAATCTACTGCACAATGCCATTCTTTGCCATTGTGTCCTACATGGACTTGTTTAATGTGAAAAATTAAAACTGGGCCTTTACCTTACCCCTAGATATGCTTTTCACCATTGGGCACTGAATGAATGTAGAGAAAAATCAATCTCACCAGTCTTAACTCTTTAAAAGGTAGTTGTTAACTGCAGGACTCCTTTCTGTGTGCTGGTTGGAGGTGGCGCAGATCAATCCACTGCCAGTCAGCTCAGCTGAGCCAGGGTTGGTTGCCAGAGAAGGGCAGAGTGGAAGCTGATCCTCCAGAATCCTAAGAATTTCTGTGTAAGAGTTTTTCTAGTAAGAAAACAAGCCAATCTCTTGAACATTACTTTGAACTCAAGATCTTGAGAATGTTGGAATAGATCTAGGCAGAATGTTTCACCCAGATTTTGCTCTTTCGTTTTAAGGAGGGCAATACAGAGAACTAAAATTAATTCTCTGTCCAAGGAGGGACTATACCCCTTAGACAATTTTGAGACTTATAAAATTAAATATTCTCGATTTGTGCTTTGCTTTTGCTTTTCTTTGTTTTTGTGTTTTTGGTTGGGGTTATTTGATTTGTTTTGTTTTCCAGTAGGAAAATTGTCTAAACAGCAAATAGGACAGGTTTGATGCTTGATAAAATTACTTTCTTTTTTGAAAGAAAACATTTTCTCCAAGACTGCCTACCCATCTTTAGTCTACTTCTACTCTAGCATCAAAAAATATAGTNACTTCAAAAGAGAATGTAGCACAACAATGGCACTGTGTTGCAGGGAATTCCTCTTTGAAAAGTATTTCTTTGCCATTGCTAGATTTTTAAAATGTTCTTTGGCTCTGAACAAAGTTAACAAAGCTGGCATTGAAAAAGTTGCCTAAAGATTAAAAAAAGGGACTCCTCACTTCCTGTTTTATGATAAAAAAGGGAATTTACTTGCTGCATGACACTCATTGTGCCTAATATATAATCCAATAAGAAGCTGGGCACTGTTTCCCTTATTAGTGACTTTAAGAGGCTGATCCAATTAACTTGGAATTTTACCCTAAATCATACTCCACCAGCAGCAAAAATAATGACTACTGAGTGTTCCATAGTTCACTGTATCCTTCCAGCTCCCATGAAAGCATGTTCCCAGCCTGGTTCCAAGCTCAGCAGGAATTAGCTGCCCTCATCCTTTACAAATCAGCAGATCTGTCTTGCCTGGTGAGCTCAGTTGTATTTCTGATCATCTTGACCCAGCCCTGTCCCATTGTAAATGCACCTCTCCAAGGAGCTGGTGGAACTTGCACAAGATCTCCAGTGAGGACCATGCCCATTCTGCAGGTCAGACCAACCTCCAGCATCCCGTGTTTGCCTTCCCTCAGGGAGCACTGATCCAAAAACCCCTGGGCATGGCTGCGAATTAGTATGAGCAAGAAACTGCTCCCAAAACCAAGTTTGTACGTTTCCATCCTCCTTGGAGACTGAGAAGTTTAGTAGCTCGGAGAAAAGCTGTTCCAGGCCAGCTGGCCATGGAGCCAGAGAATAGAATCATAGAAACATGGAATCAATCACAGAATCACAGAATCACAAAGTTATAGAACATAGAGTATAGAAACATATAGAATCATAGAAACATAGAATCTTAGAGTCATAGAATAGTTTGGATTGGAAGGGACCTTTAATGGTCATTTAGTCCAACACTCCTACAAAGAATAGGGACATCTTCAACTAGGTCAGGCTTTGTCCCCGTCTTTTGTATGGGCTCCCTTCAGGTACTGAAAAGACACAATAAGGTCTCCCCAGAGCCTTCTCTTCCCCAGGCTGAACAATCCCAATTCTCTCAGCCTGTCTTCTGAGGAGGGGTTTTCCAGCCCTCTGAGCATCTTGGTGGCCTCCTCTGGACTTGCTCAATTTAATTTAAACTACAGCAAAGATTGGAATACAACAAAACAAAATCATAGTCTGATGAACTTAAAAGCTCCTGTCTGCTGAGAAAATAAATTCCACAGAGTTATGGAAACAGAGCATAGAATGAGAACAAAATACTGTGCCTCCTGCTACCTTCATCCCGCCAGATATAATGACAGGAAAAATAAATACAATTTTAAAAATCACTCCGCCGGAATAAAATGCTGTAGTGATTAGCATACCTGCAGCCTGGACCTGCTGGCTGATTGAATGGGCCAGTTCAAAAACTGATTTCTTCTCAGGGAATTAATTGATAAATTGGACTGAAGAAACACATCTACACCATTGCCCGTGTCCTGGTCCCCACATCAACACACTTGTCACTGCCACAGTTCTTGGATTCCACATAGTAACTTGGGAGCAAATACTTATTTCATTGGTGTTTTCTACCTTTGCTGTGCTAGCAAACATCTTCAGCATAAAGGTTTGAGTTTCTGGCTGAAGACAGGCAAATTATTCTCACCAGAATATTAGACTACCTGAATGTCTATTTATTTTAAAGCTCAATTCCAATGTCAGGACTGCCGTCCTGTTTGCAGTTTATTAGTGATCCAAAATAGCACAGGAGCATAACAGAAAAATGTCCAGGTATTTCTGCAGTTTGGTGCAGCTCCNCTTCTCCTCCCCTCCTCTCCCCTCCTTTTTAATCCCTTTTGCAAGTGCATGGATCAAACAATGAGTTCAGCCTCTAGTTCTAACCTACTGTCCCATTACCAGTGGTTAGTATAGGATATTCTGGTGAATTTTTCTCTCTTGGCAATGCAGAAGAGACTTTGGGCTTCCTCCTCCTCTGTTGGAACATCGATCCCAGCCAGTGGCTTGGTTGTCTGTTTTATCATTGTGAACTCAGCTGTATATATCTTTTTTTTCAGTCAATCTGTCACTTCACAACCTGGTCATCCAAGTGCTGCAGGGCCCAGGTGACCTGTTTACCAAAAATATCAAAACAAAGAAAACAAACAACAAAAAATTGCATTGAAAAAAATAAGCATTTTATTTGGAAAAGGTAGTCCATACCTATGAAGAGATATACATTTTTGTAATAGAAAAAAAGATATAGAAGAAGAGAATTGTTTGGGCTGAAGGAAAAATTTTTCTGCCACTTGAAGTCACCAGAGACAGAAATCGATAGACCCCAGCTGTGCTCAGTTGCACTATTTTCTACAATCACCAATTTTAGAGTTGGAAGAGGTATATTAGGTTTATCTAATCCATCTCCTTGTCATATAACTGCATTGTTCTTTACTGTACATTCTCCACTGCCTTTCCTGATTTAGCTTATAAAACCTGTAAAGCTTAAAATAGCAGGTTAAAAACAAGAAGTGAATAGTTAACTTAGGCTTATTCTGTCCCTCGACTAAAATACAGCACTAGTGCACTTCTCTCTAAGACTGACCTCTGTGTATTCCTCAGCTTCTTTGTGACATTGCATTTGCTTTACAGCAGTGAAAATACAAAAAAGTTTAAGCTGATTTTATTTGAGACTTAAGTAGATTGTCCCAGCGTTTTCCATCCATTTTAAAGAACACATATTTCTGTCTGGTTATATTTTGCTGAGTTACTCCAAGTGTAAAATAGCAGTGCAAAAGGAGAATCCCATGGAAGAAGAAACAAGACTCAGAGAAAGTCTGGTTGTCAGCCAGCACTGTAAAAAATTATTCATATCCTGCACACAACACACAACTGTTAGGGGCTCAGCATCTGGGAGGTGGGAGAATTCAGGAAAATGATTTTAAATGATAAAAAGGATCTGCAGAAAGACTTAAGAAAATGATCCATGTAATTATGAGCAAAGCAGTTGCTGAGACCCTGGAGAGCTGCACATTAAACAATAACATTTTTCAGGTAAAACACCTTTGCCTTGATACTGATCTCACCTGCTCACATGTTACAGTGCTGCCTTTTCACTGACTCAGAAGGATTTCTGCCATCACACTTCAGAGCAACGTTTGTCCCTCGCACTGGAACACAAGCAGGTTATTAATGGATTATTTTGCAAGTTTAACCTTGTAGCCTCTAAAGATTCTAGATTTCATATGTTTTATGTTATGAGGGGTTATGAGTGAGAAAAAGAAAAAAACCTCAGAAAAAGCCATGTAATTAATTAATGTATTGTGACTTCTAACTGGATTCTGGATCTTTCCATTCCCTTGTATTCTTTCAATGTCAGTATGCTTTCACTTCTGACTGTTTCTGGCATTCTCCTGTTTCTTTCAGAAAGAATATTTCTCTTGTGTCATGTATTCACATCTTCTAGGTGCTTCTTTTTCAGCTCAGGCATTCAGAAAGTTTCTGTTTCCAAGTTTGTTTTAAAACAATTTCTTTTTCCCCACCAGGGAATCTCTGATACTTCTTTTCAAGGAAGAAGCATAAAGGGAAATCTAAGTAGGCTGCAACACCGAATGGCAGGATCACACCTATTGCTGGCTCTTGCTCTCACCTAAAGACATATGGAATGCACGTTATCCATGCAGCCACATGGGAAGGGAGATGTTATGGCATAACAGATGTAGGTGGATGAGAAGGTCCATAGAGACCCANATATTCTTTAGGGGGAAACCTTAATTATTACTTAAGCATTCCTCTACTAATACATAGCATCTGTCCTGCATATGTAGGCAGATGCCAAATATTTTTGTGTGTTGCTGAGTCTTCTATTGAGATTTTCAATTTTATTGTGAATNCAATAAAATCACAGAATCACAGACACATAGAATTGCATAATGGCCTGGATTAGGCCTTAAAGATCACCTCGTTCCAACCCCTCTGCTTTGGAAAGGGACACCTTCCATTAGACCAGCTTACTCAGAAATCCATCCAGACTGGTTTTGAACACTTCCAGGGATGGGGCAGTCACAGCTTCTCTGGGCAATCTGTGCCAGGGCCTCACCACCCTCACAGTAAGGAAATTTTTTTCCTAATATTTAATCTAAACCTAATCTCATTCAGTTTGAAAACATTCCCTTATTGTCCTGTCACTGTATGTCCTTGTTAATAGATAAAATCCCTCAGCCTTACCCATGAGGAGCATCCTATTTAATCAGGGATGGACCTCACAAATCATCAAAATCATCAGCGTCAGTTCAATGCAAATATTACAGCAGTCCTTTGTAGGGCAGGCAAGAGGTTAAGAACTGCCTCAGAAGGAAGATAAAAAATAACAGGTGTTATTACACAGCTCTGTAAATGGATGGTGCATCCACAGATTGCTTATGATATGCTGTCCTGATTCTCCATCTCCAAAGGAATAGAGGAGTTGGAGAAGCATAGCAGAGTAAGTAAGTGATTCCATAGAAAGAGAGAAAATACACAGGACATTCTTCTTCCTGGGACATAATGGAATGAGAGGAATATAAAAAGCTGTGCAGCACCTTAGAATAAGCATCAGTTGAGGTCTTTAATCCTCTGCTGAAGTTTGTAAGCTGAAGAATGTGTTTCAATATTCCTTGATCTCCTTTTTCATTAGAAAACAGTTATTACTTACAGTTACAAGTAATAACTGTTAGAACAATATCTATTTCTGCCATCTATAGGAATTAAGGAACTGTCTTTGAATGTTGCTAAGAACTTTGCATCAATGATGGAGAAAAATGTGCAGTTTTGCACTAAAGGTCCATTTTGGTCCAGCTGCTGTAGCTGCCCATAAGGATGCAAAACTGAGGCATCCGGAGCAATGGAGCAGCGCATGGCTCACCCCTGCGTACAGCTGTGATTCAGCCAACAGAGGGAGAGCCAAGCAGCTGTAGAGTACAGCCAGACACATCCTTGGCTTACAGCGTTGTCTTCCACATATTTTGAATTCCTCCCATTCCACTTCTCAGCAGGCCCTTGGAATGAGAGGCCTTTCAAACCCTGTGTCTCACTCCACTGACCTGGCAGGGATCACAGACACCAGCATTGCAAAGTTGCTTTGTTGAGTGCTTCATAGTCATGTGCAAGAGAGGAATCCAAGTGAGATGGACTGGATCTTACGATTTCATTTTTCTCCATGGAAATGGTAGTAGGTTTCCAAATGGTAGCCTCCACCTTTGTTTAGATTTTGATTATAAGTATTTGTGGAAGGGAAGGAATACTTATGGAAGAACAAGGACTCAGTACATGCTATTTAAGTAATGCCTATAACTACAACATGTTCCAAATTATTTTGACTTTCTGAATGGAACAGTTACAACAAAGTGACTGACCATTACATGATTTGGGTTAATTCTAGCTACAGCAGCTAACACAAGTCCTTACAGGTAAGACGAGAATAGATGAACAAATTCCAGCAAATAACACTGTCAAATAATCCCAGAATTTCCAGTTCCTTAAGGTCCTTCTTAACTCACAGAAACTCAAATCTTTCCAGGTCTGGTGTGTGTTTTTCTACTCTGATGCAACCGCTCTTTCATGCATATTAAAATTTAAAGGACTAACATGTTATGTTTGAAATTTTAATCTAGACACATAACAAAGTAAGACCTGAATAGGAATGCAGAAGAACCTGCAATTTAGAATGCCTCTGGAGCTGGATTTTAAGGGTATTTTGTTCTCTCTGAGTTTCAGATTCTTAAACATCTTTAACTATCTGGCTCTGAGTGAGGCTCTTTATATGCAAATGATAGGCAGATTAATTCAGCAGCTCACTTGGAAGATTTAAAGGGAAGAAGACCTGCCTGCTGGAACACCAAACCCTGGGTACAGCTGTTCAAGAAATACAGCAAAGGACAGGTTTGAACACAAGAGAACATAATGTACGATTTAAATAGATTCTTTCTGAGCTTGTAGCAGACTCACTCTTAGCTTTCACTCCTTTCCAATTTGCCATCTGGCCCTTCTTAAAATTTCCCACTACTAACAGTAGAACAAATTTAAACCCACTCCAGAAGTACATTTAATTCAGAGCTTGTCTTTTCTCTCCTTTTCCAGTAGCTGCTCTGTTGTCAAGAAAGACAGTACTGCCCCTCCCAGCAGAATGAGAAGGATTCCAGCTAAATGCATTGCCCTCCACCTTCCAGCAAATATTCAGAGGTTTCTTCCATTAATAAAGAGATTTATTTCAGCTGAAGAACATATCCACAGGGGAGCAACTGGTCCAGCTCATTTTTATGCTGATGTATTTTCTTCTCTGGGAACTGCAGAGCAACAGCATCACCGCTGCAGCACACAGCTTAGAAGCTACTAAAAGACACTCCTGAAAACAGGCATAAAAGGTTTTCTGTCCCCAAGCTCTCTACTCTACACTGCAGTGTGGGAGATCCTCTCTAGTCTGAGCCAGATTAATGTGCACCTTCAGAGAAATTGTATTACTTCTGCTGATTGACTGACTGCAAATTTTACAGAAATCTAAATCCCTGATTTAATCTAAGAAATTTGGACCGCACGTCCAGCTAAACAGCAAAAATTTTCAGAAAAAATGGGATCAGAAAGCATCACATGCACTTCAAAAATTTAGGGAAGGAAGATACAGCACCACAGCTGCAAGTTTCATACAAGTGTGTGTTCATGGATTCAACTGATGTCTTCAAGATCAGTAGTTATAAACTCATCTCCTGCACACTGTATTACTTGATAATAACCCATAAATGGTGACAAACCTATTGTCACTGCCTTGGATTACTGAGCAGAGGTCCACAGTTACACAGATCTTGTTTTAAGGGTCCTCCAATTGCAAAAGGTTGAAAATCATTGTCACTGTGACAAATGGACTGAAATAAGTAAAAAACGAGTCATTGTTTGTCTAACTGTTTCACATCTCTTTCAGAAGGCAACTTATATTGCAGCTGACAGAAAGCCAGTTTTCAGTAGGTAAGAGCATCAACCAGATCCTTTGTACTGTGACACAGAAGAAGCTTCCTGCTTACAGAAGATCTCCAATGGAATGATGATACTTTAAATTTTAAGTGAAACACTGTTGCTTGAGAGTAAGAAAGTGAACAAAGCAATGCTGAAATGGGTGCAGCAAAAGCAATCTGTTTCTGTTGCAGTTGGGTGGCTGCAACCTTTCCCTGGGAGACAGCCTCGGCCCGTGGAAGAATCAAGGAGACGATATTTGATAGATGTTTTCAGATTTTATTTCCCCTGTCCACACATGGCCAGAGCCCGGCACAGACTCCGACAGCGCCTTGCCCCCAGAACAGGTCTGGAACAACTCCCCGGGGTCCCGTGAACACTCCCTTAAGTACAGGATTCCCGCGGGCTACATTCAAAGTGACCAATAGGGGACAGGATTTGGGGTACACCTGACCAAGGGAACAGGGACAGAGAAACCCCGTGCCCCACACATCCACTCATGCCCATCCCCCCCACGGGGGGCACCTCTTCATGTTTCTATATTTAAAATTAAATTAATAAAGAACTGAATGATGTTTCCCAAGCTGTTGGAGAAATCTAGAAAAAAAAAGCAGAGTAAATTAGAAACATACCGATTTCACAGACTCCCTTTCCTTTCCCACAGTAATCTCATCAGTTCTTGTCAGGATAGCTGGAATCACAACCATTCTTAAATCAGGAGACACCTATTATAGCTATAGCTCCAGGCACGCACAGCTTTCCCCTCAGCTTGAATTCCAGCTTTGCTTTTTGTTTTGCCACAGAGCACATCCTACAACTCCATAAAGCAGAGAGACATCTGCAGGTAAAGATCTCAGAATCACTTGCTGTAAAGAAATGCTGGAGCAAAATGTTTTCAGAAAAGACAGTTTCCACTGTATGAAAAAACCCCACTGAATTTAACATGGTTTAGGACAACTAATAAAGACAAGCGATACTGCAATAAACCTATTTTTGAGCTGTTCATCTTTCTTTATCATGGAAATGGAGAAAATATGAACAGCATATTCATGAAATATGATGCTGGAATGTGATCACTGCATTATTAGTAATCATTCTACAAGCTGCATTTAATTAAATTCAAGAATTGGAAATCATTGGAGGAAGGATTTCAACCACATGCACTCCACTTACTGGTACTGTATGTGATGTAGAGATATCCCAGTGGATTTCGTACTTTTCAATAAGGAATGTGAATTCCTGCACCATGTTTATTAACAACACATGCACACAAACAAAAGCAAACACAAAACCTTCCACCTGACTGAGTTTTTATCACTGAGGGTGTACCAGTCATCATTTCAATGACCCCACTAATTTGTGATGGTAGAATTACCTCAGTTTTGATCCATATCCTAGAAAAAGTCAGTATGAGTGGACAAAAATAAACCCTTTCCCTTAGTACCAAGGAATTCTGAGGAATTTTATCCATGTCCACTCATGAAGCAGGCAGTGTGCATCCAGGTTGTCTGCAACGGCATCTCAGGCAGATTTAATGCTCCTTCCCTCAGAAATGAGAAGTTGTCGCGTTCTGCTATGGGGAACTCCGAGTTCTTTTGAAAACGGATGGTCCGGAACGGGAATGAAGCCAAACGAGGCAAACCTTGTATCTGGGAACGGTTTATCGGTAACAGGAGAAAAGTAAGGAAAAGGGAAGAGTACTGGGGGAGAGGGGACAGAGACAAAGAGAGGGCCTTACCCCCAGGGCAGTGCTGTC
>VYZQ01035239.1:33116-44022 GCA_013400655.1 Mystacornis crossleyi | reverse complement strand
CAAACAAAAAAACCCCCCTCCAAACAGCAAGCAAAAAGCAACTAAATCCACTGCCACAATTGCCAGGTATACACAAACACAAAATCAAACTCTGTGCCAGCTTGTGTAATGTTATCTCAAGAACTGGAAATAAATTCTATACCCAGACACATTAAATTTTCAGATCTCACTAAGCAAGCACAAGAGATTTCTGCAGCATTTTCATGTTGCTGTCATATTTGCATCGACTTCCTTTTGAAGTTCCTATAAGAAAACGCAGAGATAAAAGATCAACTGATGTTGTGCAAAAGACTGAAGTGCAGATAAGTGAGGATTATCAGACTTACATTTGGCTTTGGAGGAAAACAGAGTATATGAAACTTTTGAAAATACCAGTTAGGTTGTAAAAGGCAGGACTATAACTATTGAAGTCAGACTTTTAAAGGGTTATCTGATGAAAATATATCACAATAAAATGCAGTGCACCATAACAAAATTAATGTCAATGTATACTCGCCTAAAAAAAAAAAAAAACAAAAAACAACTGATTTTGAATCTATATCCTAAACCAAAGGGATTGGGTCTTAAAAAATTGAGCAGAAAAGAAAAGTCATTTTACTTAAAAGAATAATAAACTTTCCTAAGAAAATTGATGTGCTGCATTTATTTTTATCAGCTGACCTCCGTAATACCTTCCTAAACTCCATAATACAATTATGAGCTTCCACGTTAGACATTAAAAGACCATTGAATGTTTTAACCTTCAAGAAATGAGAAAATAAAGTAACTTTTAAAGACAGGACTTGATAACCTGCAATTATTTAACTTTTACATCAACATTTTGTATTATTTTTCAGTGATATTTTCCTTTATCATTTATGCTTTAATATCCTAGTGAAAAATATATTATCAGCAAGTAATTAACTAGATCAAAAATATGTAAACCATTGGCAAATTTTTAAGAGTAAAATTAGGAGTCATTTTACATTCCTCAAAGTGAAAAATGCAGTCCAGAACTAATTCTGCATATTATTTTCTTTTAAAAAAAGTTATGAATAGAAGTTAAGTTTTAAAAGACAAAAGCCAAAAATCATTAAACAGTTAAATATTTGAATTCCTTTAAATAACTGAGTAAAACATGTCAGGTTTCAGCTGATATACTAAAAAAAAAATTTTGTATTAAATGTTCATCTGTAGAAAAGGAAAATAAGAGAAGTTGTCCTCATTATTTTAAACAGATTTTATAGTCTTTAAAAACTGGGTGTGTGTTGTTTGTTGAATGTGTACATTGCATTTTTATAGCACACAAACAGATACTTCCATATTTCAGCTCTGATGGGGACTGGAGCTATGGGAGGTAGAATATCCTGGAGGGGGACAGCTTGGGGCATTTGTGGGCACAGCTGGAAGCAGAAGAGACTGAAGAAGATCCCTGTAAGATTTCTTACAAAATTTTGGAGACTTGAGACTGTCTAGCACTTCAGAAGTTTTGCCACTACCTTGGCTTCTTGTTTTGGTGCTTTGTCAGGCATGTCTCAGTGATGCTCGAGGGAAGAAGCTGCACTGGATCTGAGTGGATTTGCCAGATCTAACCCACACCTGATCCATCAGCATGAACATTGCTACCGTTGCAATGCCTCCCGGGATCAAATCCCTCAGAGCAGTTCCTAATTTCTCTACAAGGAAACAAACACATAAACCCTGCACACCAGGGAAGCCTGCCCTGTTTTCCATGACTTGCCTGCTCTGACAGCTCAAAGTTCAGCCCTCAGTGCACAGGAGTGCTCCCACCACCTCTTCTCATCCTCTGCTGTGCCCCTGAACCCCTTCCCATCAGCTGTGCCCCTGAACTCCCCATCCCCTTCCATCAGCACCATCCCTGGCTGGCCCTGCTGCCTGCACAGCTTTCCCGACAGCATCACTCACACACAGCATCTCTTCTGTCTCACTGCCAGACTACTCCAGCTGGCCCTGAAACAGGTCAGCCATCCCTGGTGTGATGACACTGCTCTTTCTTGGCTCCTATGCTTTTTCCACCCAATTGTCCCTAGGAGCTTTGGCTTTGCTGCTCTCCTTGGTATTCAGGCACAAGAGTGTCTCCTACTTAAATCACTGCTTCCCAGCTCCACTGACCTTGTTAGATCCAGGTTTCTGAGTTGTATTTCTCTTCAGACCACACAGGTCCTGCAGAACAGGCACTCAGCTGACAGTACTGCTGCACTGTCTTGACTCATGACAAATCTGCTAAGCCACCTTGTCCGAAAATTTACTGCCGCAGTAGCTGGTTGTTCTTTACTTATTCTTTTCTACTCTCTTGCCGAAAGACTTAAGCCAGCTGTAAAACACACCTGCAGAGAACATGCCCTGGACAGTGGCTCATTCCCCTCCACTCCCTTGCCCCCGGGGTCTAACTGCAAATACCATGACAGCAAAGTTCAGCCCAGCACTATTAACAGGTACTTTCCAAGTGTCTCTGGAGAAAAAGGAAAAAAAAAAAGAAAAAAGATGGAATAAACCCAAAATCTATATTCTGCTACCATACAGCCAGAAAGCTGATGAGCCTCACGACAAGGAAAAGCAAGGGGAGGAGGGGAGCAAGCAGCTAAAATGTGGAAAATATTCATCAACGATCTTTCTTCTATCTTTATAAATACTTTATCATTAAAATATTTTTAACTAAACAGAGGCTTTTAGAAACTAATGTCTATTAAGAAAGAAACATGCTGTCCTCTCAGGTATAACAGCAGCAATTCCCAAAACTTTAAAGCAATTTGTAGAGAGGCAAGACTCTTCAGTAAGAGACTGGGGATGTCAGTAAGACTGGGGATGCTAACACAACTAGCTCCCAGTTCCCATGCTCTATGGAAATTTATTCTGATGCACTCCAGGCTTAGACTTTACATCGCAGGTTACATCTTGACCCTGCTTGGAACTCTGGTTCCAAAAGTAATGGTAATATCAAATGGTGCAATCAGCAGTGGGAGTGTTTGGAAGCAGACACTACATTTGAGCAATTTTCTAAATTTAAGCACAACACGACCACTGAAATGAAGAACAGTCCCACAGAGCACTTGAGTGGCTCTTGGGTTAGAGTGGGCAAGCAGTGATTGCAATAGGCTGGTTCACTCCTAGCAGGTAAAAAAGAAGATTCCTTTCTAAATGATCACTGCAGTAGTATCCAAGAATCTTGTTCTAAATGTGGTGAGGTACTTTGGGTGAATTATTTCCCAAGGCCATCGAACCTGAAATGATCCAGCATGCTTAAAAGGAGCCCAAATCTACTTTATCCTCTTCACTACTCTTGTGACAAGTAAGGAAAGTATTTCCAGTGCCAAGTATTGTCCTAGGAGCTCCCATAGTGGGTCTGCAAGGCACAGGGCAGGGTTATGGACAACCATCAGCATCCCTTGGGGTGAGCAGAGCAGAGCAGAGCTTCACCAAGCTTTACCAGCCTACCACCACAGCCTCCAACAGAGGCTGTCTCCCCTAGAACACACCCCAGCATGAAAAGGTGTCAAATAGAGGATCTATAAATTGCTCATTGCCTCAAGTTCAGCAAGAAAGATACAATGGAGGATGTCAGGGGCTCAAACTACTCTGTTTCCTTTTCCTTCATTAAACTATCAAATGCCAATGGCAACCTATCAGTTGTTGCTGTTTCAAGGTAATCTTTCTCTGACATTTTCAGCGAGGGATACAATTTTTATTTGCAGTTACTGCAGATTTTTGTGATTGTAAAACACCATTTTAGGTTACTCTTTCCTTTGACATGTTTATGAAAAGGTAGGATGCTTATATTCCCTCTTTGCTCTCAAAGCCACTCAAAGAATCAAGATAGGCAAAGGTGTGAATTGCAAGCACAATTACCATTTTCTTCATTTAAAATAATAAAAGGTAAGGAAATTCAGAATTTCTGAGTCCTTTTAAATGCACTCATATTTCTGCGCTGAGACAGAGCCACTCATGAGGGACATTGACAGATGTCATTTTTAGGTATAATCTGGAAGTCCCACACTTAAATTTTCATAGCATTTTAAATACCAAATGATACACTGCAGCGAAAATGCTCTTACAGATGGTTTCCTGTATATAAGAGCAATCTGTGGATAATGTTAATTGCATTACTTGATTCCTTAACAGAGAACTTGATGTCACTACTTTAAATACCTCTGCACTTTAAATACCTGCACACAACTGCACAGAAGAAATCGAGACACCCTGAGAGTGTAATGTTGGCACCTCTAGCCTTCCTGGAGGTCCTCCTACAGCTATTAATTTATTCATTATTTCCTAACATTTTTTTTTGAAGTAGAGATGTTGACATTTGTATATTAAAATGTTTAAATATTAAACTTCACTTTCCATCCATAATAAGAGAAAGCAGACATAGACAAAAGTTTTCAAGAATAAAAGATATGCCAACCTCAGAAGCATCTCTGCTGCTCACTGAATGAAGCCAGGTCCTCTGGGATGAGGCAGAAAGTGACAAATTCAGGGTCCGGAGTTGAAAACACAACAATAATATTAAGTACTCAGATCTGAAAAGACAATGGTCTTTTTCAAAGTGCTTTCTGGAATGTGTATTTTCTCTGCTTTCTTTTTCTAAAAATATTCCCTATTATTCTTACAATAAGAGACTAATGACAGTAAGAATAATTTTCTCAGAGGGAGAATAATGTTTCAGTTTCTAATTTTTTTGAATCTATGCATGAATAAAAATAGATTTTTCAAACAAAGTGCTTTAATATCAAACATATCAAGATAATGAAGAATCAAGAAATTCTGTCTCTATCTATCAGTCTTAATTTAACCACAGAAATCAAGCATTTCATTTATTCCTTGGGAAATTACTAAAAGGTATTAAAAGATGCTGTAACTATTTGCTGTTGGCACACCAAAGAGATTAAAGTTTACACCACATTGCCAGAGATCCATTTATTGAGGAAACCTTTCCTGCCATACCCGACAGAGATATTCACATTATCACAGGTATCTCACCTGAGAAGCACCCAGTGCTTAAACTCCTGCTCTGGTAGTGACTACAGTGCCAAGTATGGCATTTGCCCAAATAAATCCAGGAATTCACCACTGGAATTCACACCCTGAACTATGATTTTTGAGACAAGGCTGAAGACCACAGTCAACCACAAGATCTGTTATTTTCATTTTATTTGAGGGGAAAAAAGCCCAATAAACCTAAAAGATGAGTGACCTGATGTCCTAAAACCATTACACCCAGGGGAATGAAACCATATTAACAAGAGAAGTTTCCCAGAACTTCCACCAGTTAAGTCACAAAATAGATACTTTCTTTTTTGCTCTTTTTTTTTTAGTCTCACAGGCCTGGCATTCCTGAAGATACATACATTCAACGAGAAAGATGGAGGGAATTTCCCTTGGGTGTGGCTCTACAGTCTGCAGACCAAAGGAACATCACCACAAGGAACAGTTGTAGAGTCAGGTGCACTCAGACTATGGAAAAACAACATCCCCCACATTGTGTTTTGCACAAGCTCTATGCCATCAGGCCAAGGTACAACAGAGAGCTGTTAACCTTCTTTACCGGCCAGAGGGATTCTCAGGGGGAGAGTTGGAGCAAATCTATCCTTACCTGGAACCTTCTCCATGAGCCAACTACCTCAGCAGCTTGTTTGCTTCACTAGTTTTTTGATAGTTTTTATACTAAAATCAAATAGAAGCCATTTGCAATTACGGGATTAATAGGGGCATTTTAAAGCTGTTATTGGGATTGAGATGCTATGTGCAATGCCATGGTAGTTTACGATATTATTTATTTATGCTTTATTTTTACTATCACACATAAATTTGGATATGAATTTTAACACTAAAAGAATAATACTTTAATCCTGGTGAGCAATACACAAATGTCCATGTTTTAGCAGAGGCAGCTGATTCCACTGCCAGTATCACAGTGCTGTGACTCTCCTCCCACCCATTTTAGCCCTGCCATTTCCTTTAGGGACAAGGACAGACTGAATGGCCATTTTCAGTGAAACTACAGCCAAAGGCATGGTAACACCAGCATAACAATGCTGCCCTCTGGAAGCATTATCTAATTTTTCCTCTTCATTTTACAGATCAGCTTGTGCAAAGTTAATTTAGAACTACTGTAAAATTCAGAGAGGTGATTTTTTAAATGCACAGCTTTTCTGTCTCTTTATAATATGTACAGTTTTCCTGTGTTGTTACCCAATAATCCAAACAGTGAAATACAGTTGTCTTCTGGGGAGAAGGAAGGTGGATGGATTTTTTGGGGCAACTATGGGGACCACTCCAAAAGCTTCTGGAAAGTTAAAACTCCTTCATAGCATGAAATTTCTATTCTAGAAGATATGCTTAAGGAGCATGTGGCACTTGGAATTTAAATACTGATTTGGGAAAGGTATATATATTTAAAAAAAAAAGCACAACTTGCTGGTCTTTTAGTTCTACTTAACCATAAACCTTTTCCTTAAAATCAGACAACAACAAAAACCACAAACAAACAACACCCATAAAATCCCCACATTTTGAGACAAAGTGTATAAAGCTTATCTATGGAGAAACTGTGGTTTACGTTTTTATTAGCAATTACAGGTCTTCAGGATTTACAATGTCAGTTCCTTCAGGTTGTGCTCATCACCAGGTAAACTGGACACTCAACCCTACTGGAGTGTGCTGGGTGAGGACAGTAGGATATTCATCCTCTCATGTGAAACAGAGTGGATTAAATTTATTAATTAAGTCCCAAAACACATCAATATAAATACATCTAACTAGTTATTTGGGGTCCTTGACCAAACCTTTTGAGCAGCTTCCTCCTCTTTCCCTTCTCCTCGCAGCCCAAAACAGAAGCATTTCAGTGTGGGAATATTATTGTAAGTCTATTGGGACCTGCAAGTTCCAGCTTGATTGAAAAATAAATCCTAATATTTCACAATACTGAAATTAGACCACCACTACTAAAGAACCACTAGGAACAGTAATAAATTGAACTAGATTCTTCTGAAAATTGTCAAGAGCAGGACTGAAGTGTATGCACAGAGCGACATTTTTCTTTCCCTAAGCTCGGTGATGAACCCTGCATTGTCTTTTACTTCAGTATATAGAAGACTTGCATATTTCATTGAATTCCATAAAAACAGTAAGAGCTGCAGTGTTTGTGTTTATAAAAATATAGGGAATAAAGTAATGGGAAACCAATATTTTCTGCAAAAATAGAGTAAGCCAAATTCAAAATTCTTCAGCAGGTAAAAATATATATTTGATATGATTAAAACCTGCAAGTTTACGTTCAGGTAGGTCAGTTGGATTGGAGTTTCAGGTTTTTCCCTCGTGTGTGAAAAAGATATTTTTAAAAATGTTTTTCTATGTTTTCAGTTTTGAGGATACAAGTGCCAACATACAAACGTAAGAATTTCTAAAACAAAGGTGATATTTAATTTTACACAAGACATTAAAATTACACCTCATTAGAATCACAGAATGGTTTGGGTTGAAAGACATGTTAAAGCTAATCTTGTTCCACCCCCTGCCATGGGCAGGGGCACCTTACATTATTCCAGGTTGCTCCAAGCCCCAGGGATGGGGCAGCCAGATGGGACACTTCCAAGGATGGGGCAGCCACAGCTTCTCTGGGCAACCTGTGCCAGGGCCTCACCACCCTCACAGGAAAGAATTTCTTCCCAATATCTGACCTAATTTCTCCTCTTTCCTTCTAACCCAGTATCACAGAAGTTTATGTAGAGTTTATTACATTGTGTGAGTGTGCTCAGGATAGAGAATTTGCCTGAGGGAAATGTGTAAGTGCAGTTTTTGGGTTGTATGGAAATGGGCAATACAGCACTGGAACAAACCCTGATCCCTTCAGATTTACACCTCCATTTCTGTATCTAATTAGTATAGATAAGCACCCACACTTCTGAAGCAGTAGCTTTTCTGCAACTGCTTTACTCTGTGAAAACTTCTTCCTAACTTCTTCTGTACTGAATATAGTAATACAGAACTATATTTCTTGCCATCAGCTCTCCAGCTCAGAAGGTGAAAGAAAAAGCTGCATACAAGATGGTCAGTATATAAAAACTATTAAGATCCTATCCACTCACTTTTATAAGCACTCAGTGGGGATATAAAGGCTTGATTTTTCACAGCCTTCCCCCTGGGCCCTCCTCCCTGGGACAACAGATTTCATATCAACATGAGGTGCCAGGGAATAATTTCATGACCTAAAGTAAGAAGAGCCAAAGATAAAGATCCAAAGATGTGGAAACTTCCTAAAATACTATAATGCTTTCTAAAAAGCAGGAATATAGGAAAGCAGAGGTAAGGAAGGAAGGACATGGAGAGGGAGCTTGGACTATTGGGAAGGTCTTTATCCTTACAGCTGTGAGCACCAGGATCCACCAGAGTCAGGGATATACCTCCCACTAAACACTATTAAATCTTAAAGAGCCACCATTAGTGCAGGAAAGCTCTGAGCCAGGGCGTGCTGCAGGCCAGGTTCCTCTGGCAGAACAGCACTGCTTATCTCCAGCTTCCATCTTTCCCTGGTATCCATTACTGGAGAGTGCAAGAAACAGGGTATTACTTAACGAAATGGATCTTTGCTCTGACATCATACAGTCACGTTCCCAGGATGTACAGAGAAAATGCCACAAAGGGAAAGGCAACAAAAGAAAGTCAGGAAAACAGAAGAGCATTTCTTATAATGATGCCGTTCAAAGCCCTTATTTCCTATTTTTTAGGTATATTCTTATAAGTGAACATGACAGAATAGTAGCTCAGTGCAATATAAATACACTTTTAATTGTTGTGTAGTTTTATGTAATTTAGGGGAACTACAGGAGCAGCCTTTAGAAAAAAGACTAAAAATGTCCTCCTCAAATAGCGTAACAGCATCTCCCTCTTGTACAACTTCGAAATTTGAAGATTTGGTTAAGGTTTTGCTAAGCACAGAAAAATGAGCTCGTAGCCAACAAGCACAGTATGCCCAGCCTCTGTACAGTGTTGGAGAAAGGAGGACTCAGACGCTTCACTCTGAAATTTATCAGTCCTTTCTCTTTACTGTGAGAAACCTGCATTTCAGAGCATGAGCAAGGCATTCCATCTCCCTGAAGGCGATTTCATTTCACACCTAAAAGGAACATCACAATTATAAAACATATGCAAGGTCAGTAGTGATGAGCACTGTGCAGGGAAGCACAACACTGAGTAGATAAGCAGCAAAATAAGGTATTTTATTCCCTAGCCATTACAGAATTTGAGTCCTAACAAGGCAGACCTCTGAGACTTCTTGTAATTACATTCTTTCTTTTCTCTAAATAATTATCTTCTGACTCAATTGTAGTTTTCGTTATTCCCCATTTACTTATACATATACGCTCCCCCAACAGGAAAGTGTTAGCGAGCTGTGAATCAACTGAAGCCAGTGGAAGGAGTGAAGTAAATAAACAAGAAAAATACAAACCCTGATGGAGCAACATTTCAGCAACATTTCAAATTTGAGAGTGTCTTCATGACACTGTCCAATAAAAATACGAAATAAGTGAAAAACTTCTGCTTTAAAGAACTTCAACTCATCCATTACTGTAAGTTTTCTTGCAGAGAAACTGAATATTCAATACCATTAATCTGAGAGACAATTGTGTAGGTATGAGTATTCTACAGAAACTTTTCTCCTAGATGCAGGAAACTGAAGAACTAATCACAATCTGCACTGCACACTTGCAACAACTGACCTGCTGGGCAGAACCCTGAGAATGAATCCTATAAAATAGACGGCAATGTTGCTTTGCTCCAGCATGTCATTAAAGCAAACATATTCCTGTTCTTCAGGCACTCGAGCAATCCCACAGAATGCTTATGCAAGCCTAAAGTTAGGATGTGCATAAATACTCATCTTGAATTCATGTTACATCTGGTTTTTATTGTACCAGAGGTACTTTTAAGCTCCCTGTGCTAGAA
Source organism: Mystacornis crossleyi (assembly GCA_013400655.1). Taxonomy (NCBI): domain Eukaryota; kingdom Metazoa; phylum Chordata; class Aves; order Passeriformes; family Timaliidae; genus Mystacornis; species Mystacornis crossleyi. The sequence goes on along the minus strand of VYZQ01035239.1, from coordinate 34,080 downwards.
TTGGACCACAATGGAAAGACATTCAACTATTTTTATTTTTACTGTCAGCATTTAACTATTGCTATGATCATTTTGTTCCTCCTGAGTAAAATAACAATAAACTTTTGCCATCAGGTACCAGCCACTAGAATCTCAAGTACCAGAACCCACTCCAAGAGGCATTTCTATTTTTCAGCATCCTTGTTCTGATCTTGGGCTATGAAGCAATCTAATATTCTTTAGAAAGAAAGTGATATTTTCTGTTGTTCTTGTACTAGCAGGTTCTGTACTCCAGGTGAAGGGATTGCATTTCACTCTAAAACTCCTTGACCTTCATTAGTGCTTCAGGAAGCTTGAAAGTCAGATGGAATAACAAGAAATTCAATAAAATACACTAGTTCATATCTTTCTGGTTTTCTGAAACAACAGGGAAAATAATAGCTATCAGGTCTAAGCATTAATTTGAAATTAAATGCTTGCAGGCAAATAGATATGATAATTGCATTAAATCATATACTGCTTGTTTTTAAAAGGGACATGAAATTTCATAATTAAATCAACTTGTAGATAATATTTTAAGTTATATTATTTTAATTAATCTATTTGAAAAGCACTTTGCAAATAACCAAAGCAGCCATTAGATATTGCAATTTAATCAGCACTTAATTTTGACATTTAAAAAAATGTAGATGAAGGCTTAAAATGAAATTTTTAGACATTCATAGACTAATAAAATACCCATATGTATTATGAACATGAAGGTTTTCATACCTACCTGCTATATTTTGTTATACTAAGTTTCAGGACCTTCATACAGTGTGTCATGTAGATTTAATGAAGAAAGAAGTCTGACATGCACAGATAGAATAGTGCACTCGCCTGGAATGAGTAAAGCCCTGGATGATTAACATGAAACATAAGGGTGGAAAAGACTTCCAAGATTATCAAGTAGTGTCTCTGCAACATTTTACTCCAGACCTCATTT
>VYZQ01035239.1:20371-32915 GCA_013400655.1 Mystacornis crossleyi | reverse complement strand
CTGAAAAGACTTCCAAGATTATCAAGTAGTGTCTCTGCAACATTTTACTCCAGACCACATTTTGATATCCCTTTCTACTTATACAGCACTCTACTTGACATTTTATTAATCCAGTGGCATAAAAATGACCCAGTTTTGCCCCAGTTTAGATTGAATATTAAGACAGATCTGGAAATTATAAGTATAGCTCAAAAGTGTTCCTTGACTTGATGAGAAACAACGGGAAGAGGACAGTTTTCATCACTAGCAGCAAATCTCTTCAAACCCAGAAGCTAAAACACTTCCACTAGCATACTCCATAGACACACATATTTATGTGCACATATAATGTGTGTGATTAAGAACCTGTAACCCATTTTAAACAGCTTGGCAAGATCTAGAGACATATATTTAACAAAGTTGTACTTTCTATCTAGGAGACGTAAAATTTTTCTTGGGCAGTTCTGTAAACATCATCCATGCCATTTCAAATACCCTCTTTTCAGGAGCACTCAAACACAAGCTACATACATAAGGCTTTAAGGAGAGTAATTACATCTAATTGTTTTTATCTTCTTGTGTTGGTGTTTCCAGGACCACAGCTATCCTACTGACTGGAAAAATTCCCATCCTATTAGTTCAGTGGATCACCTGCCCTAAGCCCACATGACACAAAGCTTTCCTGGTCTTTCTAAAGAGAATATATAAAGTTCCTGTGGCTACAATCCAAACACAAATGAGACTCTTCTTTTCACCCCTAAACTGTATTTCCAAGTAGGATTACAAATTGATTTACAGGAATCTTTTTATATCACTACAGTCTGACTAATGCTAACCACCCATTACAGATTCCCTCCATTTAAAGGCATAACTTTCCCTAAAAGCTCTTGGTTGCCTTTGAGCAACAAAGATTTTGGAAGTTGCAGCATTTTTAACTTGTCTGACTTTGGGATGTCAAAACCAACCACTCTGCTGTGACTTTTAAAGTCATTTCAATAAAGAGAAAGGTATTTGTTAAAGATAGAGCAATTTAAAACCCTCTGTTAAAACAGCAGTTTTAAAACACATTTTTCATCTAATGCATCTTTTTTATACTAAGCTAGCCAAGTTTCTAATACTCAGAAATATACATTAACTCATGGCTTTTTTAATGTCCCTATCCATATTAACCTAATTCTTCATGCTTCTGCGTGGCTGCAACAGCTTTTTTAGAATTGTTGCGTGCTCAGTAGCTCCATTTTAGATATTTCTGCAGAGAACTGTGAGGAACATTTCACAGGGTAGTGCACAGAAGTCCAGGTTTTAATTTGGAATTCTAAAGAAAATGTTCTTTAAAGTTCTTTGGATTCTTTTGAGGCTATTTAGGGCTCAAACCATAGCTCTTCTTTAACGAGTACAAAGATGTGTGTTCTGGGGCAGAATTAGAATGGAAAAATTATGTGCAAAATTCATAATTTGCACTAAATTCACAATTTAAATCTGAATTTTCACTTTGGTTTGGGGTAGGAAAAATTGAGTGTAAAAAAAGAATGTTGAAAGAGTGGCAAAAAAGTCTTTGTGTTTATTGGGGGAATAAGATCACCCAGTTTAAAAACCAGATACATATACATGTGTATACATAAATATGGCAAACTTCCAAAATAGTGATTTATAAAGACCCACATTCTATCAACTTGTACATAAAACTCTATAAAGGCAAGATCATTCCTTGTTACTTGCTGTAACTTTGACATTAATTATTTTTTACTATTGGTCTGGTTAGATATTCTAGTGTTTGCATGTAGAATAGCGGAAATTTGCATACAAATAAAAGCTGTGTAGTCATATTTTGTTCTAATTTCCCATCCATGTCCCTAAACAGCCCAGGATATATAAATTACAGTATCATTTAGCTAACAATCTATGATGGCTACGTGTAATAACATAACCTGCTCAGCATTTAATTAAGCAAGTTCAAAACATGGAAATTAGATGTAAGGAGCCACTGGAGAAGGATAAATTTAAAGAGTTGGCCTCCATTTTTAACTTTTATGATTTTATTACCTTTACCAAGAATGAGGGAAAATGCAAACAGAGAGAATAAACACTTAATGTTTATCTTTTTTTCCTTTCCAAGAGAAAAAAAAAGACTTTGCTCTTAGTGTCCCACACTCTTTAGTACTTTCGGAAAGGTCTTAAATTTTCATTCCACCAATGGCAGGGATAAAATCTGTCTAGAAAGGGTAATGTTAAAATTCTCCTTCTAGTCTTTCCAAGCATATGGCGACTGGAGAGATAAAGCACAATGATGCCATCTGACAGTGCGTGAGGTTCTATAGACTGTAAATATCACAAAACTGAGACTATACATGGGGAATGTTCTCTTCTTCCCACAGTTACGTAGCACAAGAACAGTTCCCTTTAACAGTAAACATGGTGTTTTTCAGTGCCTGTATTCCATTTATCTGTGTTAAACAGATCAGTGTGAACTAACTTTACCTTAAAAAGTAACAACCACATATCCTTTTATTAGAGTAAACCCCATGTTGTCTCAGATCTGAAACTGCCAAAAGAGCAATTGTTCTGATTTTACATGGTATGGTTTTGATGTCAGGTCATGGCTGACACAGCAAGATCTACCTCTAATGTGTCCCACAGCAAGACACATTTTTAGGAAGCTCAGAGGTAAAAATGAAAGACAACAATTTTACCTATACCACCACATTTTTTTTAAACTAACAATCTTTACATCCACTGCATTTAATTAGTTTCTCTTAGAAGTTGCTATTTGTTTCAATTATACAATCATTTATTGGCTGGGGTTTTTTAATCATGTGGGTTTTGGGGGTTTGGTTTGGTTCCCCACCACCACCATTACACCCACCCCATTGTATTTTAATCTTGTGGGGCAATATTCCTTTAAGTCTTGTAAAAGTAAGTGATCAAGGAGAAACAACTTTGAAATTCCTCTCACAATGCTAGAACTCCTCGTCTGTGTTGTTACAGATATTTAATTCCTTTCCACTGTTCTATCAGCTGTCATGAGTTTGTGTACCTACTACAACCTGAGGTACTTGAGGTGAGGTAGAGCAAGACTTCTCTTCATGGGATTTTGCTACAGTGGAAAAAAAATCAGGTTTTTTTATGATTAGATTCTGCCAGTCATTTTGACAGTGAACCTTTCTTTAACGCACCACAACATACGAAATTCAGGAACCGTATCTCAAAACAGGCCATGTAATGTTGCTTGTTGGGGGGTTTTCCCAATTAACTAAGTTAGACGGGTGTTGTTTTCGGGTTACTAAAAGGACAAAAGTCTTTCTTGGAACTTATGCCGAGGAAAGTTTCTGCAGTGATTTTCATGGAATTTAACACTTTTTGTCACTGTTTTTCAGACCATCAAAATGAGAGTAAAGAGGAAAGAGTTTGTGTGTGTAGGAAAACACAAAAACTACCATTGAGAAAGTAAATTAACCTCCACAGCTCCTTCTTAATAACTAGAGATCAAGGACTCCATAGGTTTGCAAAGTTTGTTTGTGTGATACTTTGTCTGCTTTCTGAATGCTGGTTTTCAACTGGTACTTTATTTCCTAATTTATCTTTTCTAATCCCTATTGCCAGGAGGTTGGAGTGACTTTGCAATTGGGAAGACAGCTTTCCTCTCAAGTACTTTCAGAATCTGTTCCAACAGCTCTGGGGTGTCCCTCACTACACACTGGTTTCTAGGGGCAGATGCACCATCTACAACATAAGTGCAAATGCAGTGGGATTATAGATTCTATATCTGTTAATTTCTCAATACATCAGCTTCAGACTGAGCTTTCGAACAGTTATTAATTCATACAACAGAGTGGCTTTATCATATAAATCAGTCAGCCCTTTTTTACATACAGAAAACCACAATGATGCCAAATACTGTCCATCATGCTGAGGCTGGCACTGGGGATGAAGTGTTCTGTAAACTTACAGAGTGATGACAGTGTAAGTGTTCCAAGAAGTTACATCAGGACTAAGGTTGCAGTGGTAAGACTGTAAAATTATGAAACAATCCAGAACAAATAGTTCTGAGCAAATAATGTGTATAAGTGTTTACAAATCCCTTGAGGCTTATTTTACAAATAGGCCTTAAAATTTTTGTTCCATATCTTCTTTATCTCCTATCCCATGTTCTATCTCTATAGTAGAATAACACAAGACTCTTCTTCTACACAGTATTTCTGACAGCAGAAAGAGATAAGGCTATCTGTAGAAAGAAGAAAATAAACCTTTCAGACTTGAAGAATCTGCATTTATTTTTCCACAAGCAAACAAAAGGCTTGATAAAAAAATGCAGAATAGTAAATCGCATAAGAATATATAAAGAGATATATAGATGGCCATAAACAGCATACTAGTATTGCACTATTTACATTAAAAGTTCTTTCTGGTATTCTCTGCAATTCATAAATTCCCTTTGCTATACGAAAAGATCTTCTAATTGTCAGTTATCATTTTGAAAAAAATCAGAAATATTGCAACTGCAGGAGCACATAAAAATGTCTGGAACTACTTTGCATTTTCCTCATTTCAATTTTGCTTTACAAAGGTGGAAAAAACCCCATCATTTTTTAAACCCTTCAGCATCTGTTTATTGAGTTAGAATTTAGTATAACAACTGTCTTCTGATCCACTTGCAGTTTTGATGCATATCTTAAAGAAAATACATGAATAGGACATCTGGCACTTTAGAGATGCTAATTTAATTTAATTCCTTAAGTTCAATTTTTGTCTGGACCAAAATAATCTGATACTTTCAACAGAAGCAGTAAGGAGCTCAAAGAATTTTTGATTTATTTTAGATACAAAAACATATGTTTAGTTCATAAGAATATTTCCATATTTATAGCCTTTCTTTCTGTATGTTCCTAAAAGGAAATCATCTCAATAATTCTAGAAAGGTCAAGGAAAATAAGGTATTTCTTCTACCATAGTTTAGCCTAAATAGCAGAAATGCTAATTCTAGGGTTTATGGTGCAAGGCAGAGTTGCAAACTAACAAACTGCAAAATCCAAAATTCTGTTTTTCCCCATTAAAAACATAGACAGTCCTTCTGGGTTCTTATTTTTTTTTCCCCCAACACCTTTGAAAGCAGGGAGGATACCTTCAGGGCACATATCAAAGCAGGGACTGAACTCACTATTCTGCATACCTTCACTCCCTTTCCAAGCACCAAATTCACTCAGGTTTCATGCTCACCCTAATCACAACAGAGATAATCCTATTTGCATCGTTATTTTCCATTACTTAATAATAAATGTCTCATTCCATAACTGAAACAGGACTCTATCGATTCCCTGCTTGTTTTGTTATTTGTGGGACATTTCACTCAAAGCTCTAAATTGTATTTATAGAGTTCATACAGCTTTATTATTTGTGTATTTCGTGACTTACATGAAATTAAATCAAAAATGTTCCCAGACAACCAGGAACCAGCAGTTTGGGTAACAGTAGCTCACACTCACCAGAAAGGCAGTGCACCAAGAGGATGTGCAGACTTCTTTCACCATCAAGGTGCTCACCAGTGCTCACGACACTGCCCTTCCCTGCTTCCTTCCATCTCTCCAATTTGTCTTACAGCTAGAGTAGGTAAGTGCTCCTGAAGTTAAGGATAAGGCAGTATTGGGAAACACCAGGTAAGCAGCCCCTGCTGATACCAAAAAGCTACAAAAAGGTTGACTGGGGCTTTGAGCAAGCTGGTCTAGTGAGAGATGTCCATGGCAGGGGGTTGGAATGGAATGAACTTTACAGTCCCTTCAAACCCAAACCACTCCATCAATCTATAACAGAGCACTGCAACTGGAACCTTGGGCAGGAAGAATACAGAGCAAGCCTCACATTTAGCTGCTCTTGCCACCTAATTTGGAGAGGAACTGCAGGTTTCAAGCAATGGGTCAGAAAAGCATGGACACTGGTTTGGGAAAGGAATGGTTTAAATTAGATGCTAGGGATTGCAGGCACAGAATGTGACTCAAATTGCATGTCTGACAGGCAGGTGTAGACACAAGTGCTACAAGAGCCCTGACCCTCACCTGGCTGACACAGGGCTGTGTTTTAGAAATTCAAGACTATTAGAAATAAGTGATCAATCACCATGACTTTCTGCAGCTTGTGCTGCTGGAATATCTCAGCCATGTTGGTATCTTGCTTGCATGGAAAGTTCCACATCATCCCCAAATCAGGTGTGTTGAGAACAGGGCTGTCTATCTCCCTTACTCAGAACTCATATATCTGCTCTTTTGCTTCATACTTTCAATAAAAAGGGAAGGAAGGGAGAATATTGTTCTCAAAATCTTATAGTGACAAGAAGTGGCACACAATGTCCAAACACATTTGCCTAAACTACTTCCCACATGTCCAACAGGGAATGCTGAAGAAAAGATTACAAAAGAAAACAGGACAGGATCTCCTTTCTTCCCTAATGCACTCACATTTTTTTTAGGCTATCTGCAGTTACAGGCTTGAACTTTATCAGTGCTGCCATGTAATATCTGTTTTCATATCGAGGCACTTCACGGGGAATCACAGCTGCTCTGATCCATTCTGTAACTCCCACGTTCCTAGTAAGGAACAGAGATTTGGTTTAACTCAAATGACAGCAATCAGGGGGCCTTCAGCAGAAAGATCTGACCCTGTCTTTGTTAACATAAACCAGCAATAATCCAGTGATCTGACATGGCAAGATGTATTTCATAAATCAAGAGCTAAATGTCTTCATTTTTGTTGCCTGCTGAACTCCCAGATCCTGAACCCAAGGTGAAATCCTGGTTGTACTGAATTTAATAGCAATACTCCCATGGACTTCGGTGGGTCCAGGTTTTCACTCCCTAAAGCCACAGGGGTTTTAAAACACTTTTTGGTGTACAGAGAACAGTGAAAATAACTTATCTGGCTTTTTTTTTTACAGTAATTCTGGGCATTGTTCTATATATATTTTCTTAGAATCAATTACAGTCTCCTCTACTTCCCTTGACTATTGACTATTTTGTGATTGATGTATTATTTCAAGTAATATAGAAAGCCTTATACCTATTTATTGACAACAGACTAAGTTAGGTACCTTTTAGGCAATTCTCCAGCTTGAAAAACCAAGTGCTAACAGTGAACTCCAGACATCTCAATACCACAGGCTGTTATCATTTTGAACAGAAATGTACATATTAATCAGCCAATCACTAATCCCTGAAACCTCTAACTGCAATATTGGCAGATCTTCTTAAAAACTATTTCCAAGCTTGCATGCCTGTTGTTGCATTTGCTTAAGGAATCATCCATCACATAAATGGCTAGTTAGTGAAATGAACTAATTAACACAGAAGTTAAATGGAGAAATAAATCTCAAGCTCAAGACTACTGAGCTGTTGTCGTCCTTTCCCATCCAAAGCCACCAGAAAGGCTTACACTTAAGAAATACTGCTGCATTTTGAAAGCCTTTTACACATGTGAAACATGTACCATTTAATCCCTATTCTATCATGCTGAACAACCATTACATTTATTGTATTAAAATACATGTAGTACGGTACACAATACAGCTGTCCAGGTCTGAGACCCCTTTTCCTCTTTCTTTCTACTAGAAACCCTTGATTTGCTTTTTAAAATAAACTTAAGAACTATTCCTGTGCGTGCTTTTGAACTATTTTATTAATTTGCTATCAATCTGTACCTATGCGACTCAGATCTTTAGATCCATGTTTAATTTCTGTTAATGTTTGTTCCAGCTACTCTGTGATATCCAGTGGGTATATACATATTTTAAACTCCCTCAGTATTTTGACCGATAACATTTTATGGAAAACTCGGAATCAGATTAACATTTTAAGCTAAAAGTAGCAGTGCAATTGCTTCCATTTCTGCTTATGTTAATAAATGAGAGTATCTTGTTGAAAGCAGTAGGAAACAGATGGACCCTTTGTCAAAGTGTGAAGCTCAATGATTTGGGTGATAACATATGCATATGCGTGTATATATATCTAGATATAACTGAATAACAACATTTTTAACCTCTAATACTCCAATTTCTTTATATAGTAATCACTATTCTTTTTTTCTTTTCCACACATAGAAACCACAGACTTATTGAAGGAAAAAAATGACAGACAGGATCACACAATAAGCTTGTAGCAGAACCCACAACTGAAACTTTTCCTCCCAGTTTCAGTCTCAGCCTCTGTGGACTGGAAACTCAGGGAACAACATGGTGTTCCTGTGGAGCACTGGAACTGAAAATATACACACACACACACACATTCTGTAAAAGGATAAATGATAAATTTATGTTCTTAGACCTGAGCAGTTTATCTCTGATTTACCTCATTGTGCATCAAACATGTTAATGGTGTTTAAACCGACACGATGTGGGAGTTACAATAACACTGCCCAGCATTTAGCTTGCTAACGGCTTCTTAATCACAAAAGTGTATTAAGGCTTCATGGGAAGCTGCACCCTAATGCTCATGGCCCCTTTTATCCCACTTGAACATTTCAGTATTAATGATTGTTTTAATCTCATCATTATTTTGTCCAGCCCTATCTTTGACAATTCCTTGGTTCCTTGAGTGTATCAGCTACAGTGTTGATAGTCATACTAATCAGTCTCTTCTGGCATCTGCAGTGTCAGCTTGGAGCTGATTCAGAAAAAGCCACAAAATCATAACACTACTGTTTCTATAATTTTCTGCTATTTAGGATGCATGTAACTTGACTTCTGAGCTTTTAAAGATGCATCTGTAAGGCCTCTCACTGTTGTTTTGAGGGAAAAATATAAGTCTCAAACCACATTTGTGTTCATGATATACAAACAATTCTGTTTCCTCCCGTGAACTTACAGTACTTCTTTTTTGTAACAGTGATAAAAGAAAACTTCAAAGTTCAAAAGAGGTAAAAGGGCGATATTGGTTCCTCTAGTTTAATATCTTGTATCTAGCCAGTTTGCTTTGTGGACCATTATCATCTGATACAGACATCATTACTAAAATATCACATCCAGCTTAGACTCTCTCAATCTCCCCTTTTTTCATGATCATAGAATGGTTTGCATTGGAAGGGACCTTAAAGATCACTTAGTCCCAACCCTCCCGCTTTGGAGAGGGACACCTTCCATTATCCCAGGTTGCTCCAAGCCCCGTCCAACCTGGCCTTGGACACTTCCAGGGATGGGGCAGCCACAGCTTCTCTGGGCAACCTGCGCCAGGGCCTCCCCACCCTCACATAGGAGAATTTCTTCCTAATACCTGATCTACTCACTTTCAGTTGAAAACTATTCCTCCTTTGCTTTCTGCTCCAGGCCCCTGCCCAAAGTCCCTCTCCAGCTCTCTTGGAGACCCTTGAGGGACTGGAAGGTGCTCTAAGGTCTCCCCAGAGCCTTCTCCAGGCTGACCAACCCTAACTCTCAGCCTGTAAATCAGAAATATCTCAACCCAAGTGAGTTGGTCTGCTATAGAAGCATGGTAAGAACCACAAAATTCAATAGCCACCTCAAATATCTATTTCTTCTATTCAGGACACAGGTAGGATCTCAGGTAACACTAAGTACAGCATATTCAAAATCTTAAAACCAGTAAGAGAAGCAAAATCAAGAGATAGTTTTTATTTTCCTTTGATCTTCCACACTGACAGAATTCAGAAACCAGCAACAAAAATATCACAGCTGTCAAACATAATAAAAGGTCTACTTTACTTAGCAAGGCCCAGTCTGTCAATAGCAATCAAGGCTTTGCTTCCCACACAGAAATGGATTGCAAACCACCCCAACAAAAGCACTAGCTCAAGGTAAGTAGCTGTGCCTAGCAGGTGAAATTGAACAAGCTCTATCCCCAACATTCCAGGTCTGTGCATCTGTCCGTGGTCAAAATACATCCAGCAGTTCCCCCAGGGAGCACTGATTTTCAGCTCTTGTCATAGCTCACTGCTGATCGCTCTCTAATTACCTCAACTATGCATCAGACAAAGCAAATTTACTGCTCTGCCTTAGACATGCAAACCCAATAGTTTTCATTACTTTTACTTCTTTGCATGGTTCTGGCTCTGCTTTTTGTGCTGCTGTAGCAAAGGTTACAGCATTCTGCAGTCGCTCATTCCTATAGCATATCCAAGGAGATTATATGAGGCAATAATTTAAATAATTTATTGTCCTAATCCTTTGTCCATCAGTGGATGCCTGCAAGGACAGAAAGTTGTCTGCTATTGATTTCAAGACCAAACCTGCTGCAGGTGAAATTGAGATGATGCTCACTATCACCACTGACCGCAGAATTTTCTTGGGGTGTGTTTCCATCAAGTCATTGAATTCCATAAATTGCAAGTTTGTATCCAAGACTAATTTATCTACATCACACTGGTGCAAATTGAGACCTTACCAGGAGCAGCTCCCAAATGAAAGCATCTGTAGGAAAATTGTTTTAATTAATGATACCTTTGAATAACAATAGAGATGTTATGGCATGGAACAAAGTCAATCCAGAAAAAACCTATTCAAATGCCAGTGCTGTATAAAGAAATAACTCTTGGTAAGATCAAGTCATACCAGAAAACAAAGCAAATCACATTCCTGGAGTGCCAGAGCACATACTGGAGATTTTATTTCACCTGTAACATGAACAAGTTACAGGATCGAATGGATGTGTTTAAAAGATACTTAAAATTTTCCGTATCACTTAACTAACTTTCACATACAGGGAGTCTGTGTGACTGGGAGAGGTTTGTTTAGATTTCTGCTTAGATTTGAGCTAAGAAGGTGCCACTGCATTATCACAAAGCCTGAACAAAAACCTTCACTGACAGTATGGCAGTTTTTTTAAACAAATATGAACTAAATACGAAAGCAAGGGCAGGTCGTCTGGGTCTGTGTCAGCAGCAGAATTTGATGACAGCAGCAAATTTCTTATGGGGGAAAGGAGTTTTCTGCAGAGCTCATCCTCAAGGTAATATAGGCCTTGCTATCTTAGAAGTCTTGAATAAGAGGCCAAAGATCTGTTTCCTATTCCATTAAGGCAAATTCATGTTAGGAGCCCTATAAAATATATTAAGTTTTTGTTAACTTTTCTGACTTTGGCTGAAGAAATTGCATTTGTTCATAATACCTTGACATGGTTATGGTAGTCTAACAAAGAACTGCATTCTCTGTGGCAGCTGCATCTTTCCTTAAGCATTTTTGAAAACGCTATTTTGACCATAAGTGTAGAAATTCGCATCCTGTCAGGAAGGGTTGGAAACCTGGCAAACAAGAATATGGCTCCCACAGGGCTTCCTGGACAGGAATTTTTCAGTATCTGTACTCTGCTAATTCTTTAATACCAGCATTAGCACATACACTTTTACTTCTCTCAGGTACCACTACAGGAAAATGCAAGAAATTACAGAACATTTACTACATTCAAATGATCCCTATTAGATATCAATCCATTTTGCTGACACCTGACTGTTATGAACAATGTAACTTATTATTGTGACTGTCATTCAGCCATTCTCCTACTTATAATGCTGCATGTCTGTTGGGGCTCGCCCTCTCTTCCCATGGGGTAAATGCGCATAGGTGAAGGTGTGGTGGGGCACGGGGCTTCCCTCTCCCTGTTCCCTTGGTCATGTGTACCCCAAATCCTGTCCCCTATTGGTCACTTTGAATGTAGCCCGCGGGAGTTCTGTACTTAGGGGAGTGTCCACAGGACTCTCAGGAGTTGTTCTAGGGTTGTTCTTGGGGGCAGTCGCTGTTGGAGTCCCTGCCAGGCTCCAGCCATGTGTGGCTGGGAAAATAAAATCTGAAAACATCCATCAAATATCATCTCCTTGATTCTTCCACGGGCCAAGGCTGCCTCCAGGGAAGGTTGCAGCCACTCCACTGCAACATAATGGTGGAGAATGTGGGCAATTCAACGATCCCTGGACATTTGCAGACAGCCGAAGAGAAACAGCGAAGACTTTGAAAAATCTTCAGAAATCTAGTGAGTACTTCTGTTTCACTATTTCCTCTCGGACTATGGAAGAACTGTGGGAAGAATCATGGCTTTCTGGGCCACAGAGAGACATTTATATTAAGATTGAAAAAATCCTAGAGCAGCAATTTGCGAACTTTAGTATGATTAAGGCAAAAGAAGAACTGAAACACTTCCTGGCATGGTTGTTTAAGCACTTTTTCTATGTTTCCTGGGACCTGATGCTTACAAAAGACTTTTGGGAAAAGGTCTGGGCAGAATTGATTTCTCAGTCGAAACATGTGCCAATGGAAGAATTTTTTCATGAATATTACCTAATTGTGGAGGCTGTTGAACAGTACAATGGCAACCGTGGGACCACGCAGTGCTCTGATCACGTGCCCAGCGGCAGCGTGGGTCCCGTTCTGGGCTCTACCATCACTGTGCGCGTGCGACCCCGCGCCCCGAGTGCATTGCGTGAGAAGGCGAAACGGCTGCCCCGAGCAGGCGGGGAGCCGCAAGCCGCAGCCCCGGCGGGTGGGGCAGTGAGCGGCGGCGGTGCAGCTGCAGGAGAATCGGCGCGATGGAGCGGCAGAGCCAATGGCACGGGGCGCGGTGCAGCGCAGCTGGTGCGAAACGGA